>JBCAUA010060875.1:0-11313 GCA_038406235.1 Peronia verruculata
GAGTGAGTGAGTGACTGAGTGAGTGAGTGAGTGAGTGAGTGAGTGAGTGAGTGAGTGAGTGAGTGAGTGAGTGAGTGGAGTCAGTGGAATGAATGAGTGAATGAGTGATACGTGCGTTCGTGGGTGGATTATTGAGCGGCTGAGTGAGTGGCGGACAGACAAATTACCAAAAACAAAACACAAAAAAAAAAACGAATAAATATGAGGATGTAAGTAAAAGAGAGAGAATGAAAGATAGATAGACACAAAGACAGAGTTGAAAGGAATGGAAGTCTATATCAGTTACAAAAATCCATCTAGATGTGGCATGCATTATGAATTATAAATCCTATTGTTAAGCTTCACCTTGCTGAATCTCTCCCTCCTGTCATAGGCCTGACTGCTTTTTCATTGATTGAAGCCCCCTGCAAGTTCTTGTCTCAAAACATGTCTTTATGTTTTGTTTTATTTTTTCATTCCTGCCTGAGATTGTTAAACAATATTTCTGCATTGTAATGTTCAGAAAAGGAGCTGAACCGAGATTGTAGAACAGCTCGAACAAGACGATTCGTCATCTCTGTAATAATGGCATTAATTTGATGTAAAATAACAATGCAGAAATAAATGAGAAAGATAAGTGGACCAACACTTTCAGAATTAAGCGAAAAAAAAAAAAGTTATAAAAAGAAAAGTGCATATGAATTCAGGTTTTCATTTTGATTTGATTTCTTTGCTTGTCAGTGAAGAATGGAGAGTTCTTTTGTGACAAAAGAAACAAAATAAACATAACTAACACATAGAAAACGGACGCAGACAATCAGACAAACAGACAGACAGAGAGAGAATGAGAAAGCTTAATCTAGTCAGTTTGAAACTTTGGTGGTCCTGTTAATTTTTTTTTCACTTATGGTCACATCAGTTTTTGTTTTTTCAGTGATTATTATTTTTTTTATTTATTTATTTCTAAGAACGACAGAGATACTCAGTTGCCACGCTGACTTGTCTTTCTACGGAGCAAAGCCTGCTGCTTAAAATATTTAATATATACGTAATTATATATTACTGTCGAATTCCAGTTCTTATGGTAGACCTGTAGCATTAACGTTTGAGAATAACATGCAGCTTTAGCTTCTTGGTCATATCTTTCGAGATGTTCATGTAAAATACGGTTACGTGTTATTTTGCACCGACTTTGCCTTTATACGCTCTCTGATTGGAGGGTGCGTTCTGTAGCTTCTGTCTCCACTGGTGATGTACTCATTTTCAAGCAGTTTATAGCAGTTTCACAATGTCTCTGAGATTTTAGTTTATTATGGGGACAATGAATCCTAGCTGTCACAGAATTCGTCAAGAAAAAACAAACAAACCAAGGCATTGAGATCGATTTCCCCGGGGCAATCGCGCCTTTCTGATACCACATTATGTCAACACAAGAAAGTGAGAGAAAGGGAATAGACCTGAGCTGGAATACAACTGTGTCTTCTGGGGCTGTTTCTCCTCATATTTGCAATGATGAATTCACTTTCAGACACATCACAACAACAGAGGAAAATTCCTTTACTGGCGTGTTAAAGTAGGAGAGGGGAGTTCCTCAATGGCATTGGATTATGATGGGTGTCATAGATAACAAAGCCAGCGGCTCATTGTGTAGGAAAAGGATGTCTTAATTTTACTTGAGTTTGCATTTTATGACATTGACATGTCAGCCTGAAAGAAACAGGAGTATTCGGCCTTCTGTTATTTTGATCTTTGGGTAGGGTCAGTAAAGCGTTCATTTCTAAGTCATTGGTTACTATGGTAATGATATGTTGTTGTTGTGTTGTGGTTTATTGGGGACGGGTGAGGAGAGGAAAAGAGTAGGCAGATTGTCACGCTCAAAAGCTGTGAGTTGGACAGAAAGAGAAGAGAAAATGCCAAACAGAAATAATATCAACTACGAAAATCATGTCAAACATGGTCCTGTTCAGAAAGGGAATCAAAGAAAGGCCACGAAACAGGTGAGAGAGAGAGAGAGAGAAAGAGAGAGAGAGAGGGAGAGAAAGAGGGAAAGAGATAAAGAGAGAGAAGAAAGGAATGTGAATTTTTTATGGAAGATTCAAATGATATGTAGCCTTTTGAATTTGTAACCGAAAATACAGGCACAGGAGATGATATGCTCCCAAAACAGGAGCATCTCATATTCGGGAACGAGCAGATTTGTTGGACCCTCATACAGCAATAATATGGTGGCCGTCGGGAAGAGAATGTTGCAACTGTGTAGGGAAAAAAAATGAAAGTGTACGCCATGTAGCAAGATTCAGTAGCTTGTTAGCACTGTGCGTGGGAATAGAAAGAAAGAAAGAAAGAAAGAAAGAAAGAAAGAAAGAAAGAAAGAAAGAAAGAAAGAAATGGACTGGACTGGACTGGAGAAAAGATGGACTGACAATATTCAGGAATGAACAAAGAGAACAAATTTTGCGGAGACCCACAGCCGTGACGAATGGAGACGATAAGTGCACAGCTCGTTAGAAGATACTTCGATGAATTCAAAGAGAGTTGAGGGCTAAAAAGCAGAAGAAAAGTAGAGAGTTGTGGGATGAAGAATGGAGACGGCGAGTCAGAAAGCACTTCTTAAAATATCACATCATAATGATCAGTGTAAGAGACGTTAAGGAGAAGGGAAGAAATCTGAAAGAAATGGTAAAACCTTTTGCATAAAAGAGAGAGAGAAGAATCATGAAGAGAGGGGTGATTCGAGAAATGGATGTCATGAGAGGACAGGTTGGAAATTGGGTCACCGATGCATGGCTGGAGATAATGAAATTAGGCCCATCTCTCCAAGAGTGCTTTTGCCTTTAATCCCCGCACCTGGTAAGCCCCTGCGAGCACCTGACCTCATTCATTAGCAAGGGGTGTTTCTGTCGTTGTCGTTAATGTTGTTGTCGTAGTCGTCATTGGTGTTCTTTTTGTTGTTGTCGTTGCTGTTGTTACCTTTATTGTTGATGTTGCTGCTGTTGTTGGTGGTGGTGGTGAGTTGCTGTTGTTGCTGCATGTGACAGTCCCCCAGTAGATTGATTATTTTGCCTGGCACGTTGTACCCATAACATGGTCTTTTAGCATCCCCCGTGAACATGTAAATCTCCCCCCCCCCCTTTTTTTTTTAAAATTTACATCACTCAGAGGTTACAAAACCACCCCTGGGCTTCTTGCGCCTGATTTGCCAATGTTGTAAAATTTAGAATCATCGACTCAAAAATATTTTACCAAAATTGTGAACATGCGGCAAAGCACACGGCAAACCGCGTGTTTACACATATGGCCTTTTTGATAATATTTCTTTCTACTTTTTTTTGGTCGAACATATAACATACTTCTTTTAATATACCTTTCTAACTTATCCACGCCTCTTACCGGGCTCGGCACAATTTAGCCCCTGATGGTGTTGATACGCCGTGAAGTCTCAACTCAAACCAAAGCCAACACGACTCAGCATTTGTTGTTGTTGTTGTTGTTTTCTCCCTTTCCCAAGAGTGTTGGGCAGATGATAACCGAAACCAGACAGTGAACAAAAGCGCGTTCGTGTTGTTGCTTTTGTTGTTGTTCTTAATGGCTATTGTTGTTGTTCCCATTGAAATACATGAAAAGATATTACATTTTTTCGTGTTTCTCAGTGGTACACGAATACAATGCACAATATGTAGCACAACAGAGTGTGCTGGACTTAAAATGTATTGAAAGTAACTCCATTGAACAATTAGTCTGCTTGCTGTGTTTGTCACGGTTCTTACACCTCTTACACGGGCCCGTACTGTAATGATATGGGTCGTTTCCGTCGTAATGTGTTCCGCTGTCATGTCCCAATTAAGTGAGTGCCCTCCTATCAAGTGACAATCTGCAGTGTCCAACATGTTAACAATACGTTCACTGTCATCATGTGCGTGAGCACCGCGAGTTTAGAACAAGAGTCTATTTGCCATTTTATCAGCAATGCCTTATTATCTGTGCTAAAGCTGTTCATGTATGTATGAGGATTATGCCGGGATGATGTTTAGATTTTATTTATGTATGGTATTATTATCTAAGCCTTTATGCACTAGGCATTCTCTCAGTCGCTTACTTTGTCTAGGTTTGCAAATCATCTTTTTTCACCCTACTCACTATGTATGCTGCTTGGATGATTTTTTTTTTTTTTAAATTTTGTGGTTTTGCTGAAAACGTCTCTCCTCCTTTCCTCTCCCCGTCAGTTACAACATAGTTTGGCTTTATCATTTTGATGCACACACACACACTCCTCCCCCCCCCCCCCTCTTTCCCTCGTCTCAATCACTTTATCGGGCTCTTTTCCTAAACAAAGTAGGGATATTTCGACTCAAAATATTTGTCCAGTTATGGTGGGAACTTCTGAATGCAGAAATTTGAAATTTGGAAATTTTGCCTGGACAGCGGCGCCACCACCCACTCTTCACCCCAGTTTTAACTGCAAAGTTAAATGTGCCAAACGTATAGTTTTATCGGAGAAGGACAGATTTCAGGCCTTCCTACCCAAGAATTTAGGGAAGTCGAGGAGCAGACGCCCAATCCGTTTTTATAACTTTATTAATTTCAAGTTGTATTTACCTATGTATCGGGACCACTGTGGCGTGGTGAGGTCAGCATGAAATCATATTTATAGCTGTAACAAAATGGCACGATGTGATTGCATAGCACTACATAAAGATGCTTGATTATGCCTGGTTTTGACATCCGCTGTGACAGTACATAGTTTTGACATCCGCTGTGATAGTACATATTTATAATAGTGACCCAGTTGTGACACATTATTTTTGAAGCACATGCAATTTGGTTCAGTCTTTGGGAAACTGGCAGCACTGAAGACACTCATCTTTATAAAATGCACTACAGATAATGAGAGGGCAGCCCAATTACCGTTTGAAATTGACTACTTATCCCAGATCGCGGAGATGACGTCCTCCCCGGAGAATTTATTATGCAAGCATGATGTCTACCTGATGATGATAATGATGGGAACCAGCATCCCTATATGGCGCACTACTATAATCTACAAGCTACTCATTTGTGAGCCATGACAAGCCTAGTTGCCTTGGTTTTATTAGAATTAATTTCATCTCAAACGCAGATGGTGTAGAGGAATAAAGGAATAGAGGAAGTTATGCCGCTTTTATTTCACTATGCATGGTTACATCGATGTCATATTGGATTACACTGAATTTAAAAGTCAGTCAAATGCCTCTTTCGGGTGGAGGTCGGTTTTTTTTTTATTTTTATTTTTTTATTTTTGTTCATTGCTCACGTTGTGTAACTTAAGTAGTGTGAAGTTTGTGACGCAGGCTTTCTTGATTTGCCAAGTCTGTTGTAGTTGTTTTGTTAGTGAAGTTTGAGAAGGCTCTCCGGCAAATCCTCATTTTAGCTTTTCCGTGATTTGTATCTCTTTTAGGCATGAGCTGCTTCAGTTTGCATTCACTCACCATGTCATGACATTTTGTTCAACAAATAGTTCGTTTTCGACTAAGCAAAAACCTGGAAAAGGCAGGCGAAGTATTTGTACCCCCGCTAGAAAATAGAACATTCACTGATGTTTGTTACTGTTCCACCACGAGATCTGAGAACAATTATGTAACCGGTCCTTTTCAGTGTCAGTGGTAGTGAAGAGTTCAGGGTGTTTGTACTAAAATTAGACGGGGATTTCCAGCCGGTCTAATCGTCGGAACAAATGTATTCGACCAGAATAACGAGGGAATATTAAAAATTTGTTCAAGGCAACCAGGAATAATACTTCACTCATACTGACGCTCTTAACACACAGTAATACTAAAAAACTAAAAAAATAATAATAGTACATGTATTAAAAATACGATTCCACTAATTTGTCCGCGCACCTGTTGCATAAACCTTGAGCAGCGTGTACAAAAACTGCCGGCTCCGTTAGCACGCTCCGCCCCCCATCCCCCGTTTTTTTTTTTTCCTAGTCATACCTGGGTCTCCATGGTTGGTCTCCGCAGCGAAAAATATCAGCCCTTGACCGACTTTGTGTCTGTTTTGTCTTCATTTTTGCTCTTAACCCCGTGCAAACGCCGAACCAGGCGACGTGAGGCCTATAATTAGGCGAAAACACAGTCGGTGCGGATAGAAAGTCAGCCGTGGTGTGGATACGTGCACACCCCCAACTGAAACGGAATAGGCAAACATAACACTGAGACCCAGGTCTACAGGGATTAGGCTATCAGATCATGTCGACGTTAATTTTGAATTCGCAAGTTCAAAACGTTCGTCAACTTCATAGATCGTCTGTGGTGATAGACCTACACTGTGAATTTCGCCTGCACTGCTCGTGTGTAGTGTTTTGGATAGTAGAAGACAGGGTGGCCTGTTCTAGTTAGTGAAGTGAAGGCATCTAATAGTGATACGCCAGCGTGTTGTGCTTTCAACACAGCGGATCTTCCTCTTGAGTGAGTGTAGAAATGCACTCTCCTGTCTTGTTTTAGTTTTAGTTCAGCAATGCCATGTGGGGATTAATTGTGTTCACGCGTGAATCAGACCAGGGCTAGACTTCTCTGTGACGAGGGATTTCATCATCGACGTTTTTACAAGTTTGCGATGTTTAAAAGAAAACAAAACGAAAACAACGAACAATAAGTAGAGCTAAATCGTAGTCTACATAGCTCACTTGAGGAGAATTCATCGAATTCATCTAATGTGAATTGGACAGCTGCTCACTTGCACTGTAGTGAGGTGTCTGTGAACTTTTTCCTAGATCTAGTGTTAAAATTACGGGTGTTGTGGTCCTTTTCTAATTTTGGGCTTCGATTCATCTTGATATTTGAGTTGAGCGTGGTCGATGTTTCAGAAACTACACTGCTAGTAATAGATCTATCGGAATTCCCCACGATTATAGCCAAATCTAGATATCTAGTGGTTGTGTGTGTTTATAAATGGCCTAGGTCTACATGTAGGGATACCTTCGTTCAAATTCAGTGAATAGGCCTATGTGAATTTCTAGCCTCATACGGTGAGTAGCCTATTTGATCTCTCTGACATGAGACAATGGAGTTATAGTGAATAATATTCAGTGATATCTGGATCTAGTACAATGTTCTCTCAGGTTCAGTTCTAGAATCTATGCTGTGCAAATGCAGTCGTGAATATTCAGCGCAGTGCATTGCACACTTACTATATCTCCACCTGCATATCTAGTCGATATGTTTCACTAAGTCTGTGTAGTGTAGCGTCTAGTGGATCTTAGTGACACAGAAATCTTCTGTCTTACTATCTTGCGTGTGTTGTGTACCCACTGGGGCACGTAGTGTTATTATCATAGTCACTCCACTTGACAAGAGCTAGAGCTAGTTCGGCTATGAATCTATGATATCTGTGTTAGTGCACCGGATGCAAGTGTACTGGATGCACTGCACCCGCCAGAGGAGATAATGTTGATAAGGTCAGTTTTTCTTTGTTTTGATTGACCTACATTCTTTCTTTCTCTCTCTCTTCATCTATATTGTTTATCTCTATCTATCTATCTATCTATCTATCTATCTATCTATCTGTCTGTCTGTCTGTCTGTCTGTCTGTCTGTCTGTCTATCTATCTATCCATATATCTGTCTGCCTGCCTGCTTGTCTGTCTGTCTGTCTGTCTGTCTGTCTGCCTGTCTCTCTGTCTGTCTCTCTATCTGTCAGTCTGGCTACTATTTAACTGCTTCCGAGATTATTAGACACTTAGCTGTCTGACCAGTCTAACGAACCAACCAAGTGTCATCCACAAGTCTGTCTATCTATCTCCCTGATTGACGCCGACCCTGTTTGTCTTACAGGCTGTCCACCCTATCCCACTGTAATCAAGCATTCCTGTAGAAATGATGCCACTGGAGAAGTCACCGTCTAGACTGGAGCCGGCGGATAGATAAGAAAGCAATGATTATTAGTGCTATTATATGGATAATCATGTTTCATCAACGTGACCCCGACCCCGCCGTGTGTCCAGTGATGTCACATTAGGTAGGCAGTGAAGATTCTTTACTGCAGCGACCTCTCCTCCCCGCTCTGGCGTGTCAGTTTATTGACTGGCTCAGGGACTGACGGACATTTTGCTCATGCCTGACTGGTAGTGCTGCTTTCTGTATTGTGACTGCAGGCTGGTCACTGCAGTCGGACATATCTTTGCCTCTCTCTCTCTTCTCTCTGTCTCTGTCTCTCTCTCTCTCTCTCTCTCTCTCTCTCTCTCTTTGTCACACACATACACATACACACACAAATACACACACCTCATATCACATGCATACATACATACATGCATACATATCTGCATACATACATACAGTGATAGGAAAACTCCTCAGGTGGAGCGAGACAGGTGACGGTCTTCAGAGGAAGACTGGGTTCTTTCATCAGATGTTTCGGCCTTTAACTTCCTGACATCTTCTAGAACTCCGGCCACAATAGGGTCATGACTCCCGATGTCCGTCACCCATCTTTTTTTCCTCAGGAACTCTGGGTAGGATTTGAACCAGTCCCTTTTGATTTTCCATCCAATACTCTAACCGCTATGCCATGCGTGCCGTAGTTTTTATATCATAATTGATTTATTCCATTTAAGTAAATGGTAGACTATGTTGAAAGCAAAGTTTATCGTTGATGAATATTGCACACAGAAGGTCAGTCCGGAATTTGCAAACAAAAATTTGGAGAATATTTAAGCCAGGACACTTTGTATCGCAGCCAGTCAAAATGTGACCTACCTCGATTTTTTTTTTCATATTATGGGGGTTTTTGGTATCATGTGGAAGTTTATCTCATAGCCTTTCAGATGGTGGAAAAAGTTCTAAGTTAGCTTTATTCTAGCCAGAGATGTTGCAGTTTAAGAGACAAGGAGCCCGCCCCTCCCCCCCCCCCTTGCAAAGACCGAAATTCCGAGAAAATCGAGTTTAAATGAACGGTCCAACGCATAAACTTATGTCCCTACCTCAGAAAACCCCGATTATAATGAAGAAATATCTATAAATCAAGGGTTCGACCGATACTATCTTGTTCAGATTTCTGCAATAAGAAAAGGAAAAAATAATAATTAAAAAAAAAAGATGTTTGACCCCCCCCCCCTCCCTTCTTATCACACTCAAAGCCTGATTTCTCCGTTCTATCCCTGGGACTTACGTCTCATTTTGCAGTTTGATGCGAGTATCGCTAATGACAGAAATGAATCTCTGAAATGTTTTTCTATGTGAATTCTTAGGTAGAACAAAACGGCCACTCCTTTCACGGCTGTTCCGTTGATTATCTATTTTACATGTTCGTAACAGTCGGCGGAATAAAGAATGAAAAAAAAAAATGATCATATTAACCCATATCAGTCTTTAAACCCAACAATGGAGTAATAAAAAGTGATAAAAACTTTTAGAATTCGATTTTTCCACACGATCATTAGAGAGATTTCGCTTTCGAATTTATTGGTAACTTTTAATGTCTCAGTCTGAAGATCTCCAAAGAGCGGCAAGGGCAACAACTCGGTCAGTCGCCACGGGCTCTTCAGGTTTCCGATCTCCAAAAGGCCCCAGGTCGATAGTGTAAACTGTAAATCAGTTGACACAGAAAACAGAGCGGCGCGAGATGTTGAAACAAAGTGTCAACAGTGAATTTGTCTTGCCCTGATTCGTTCTGAGGAAGAAAACAAAAGGGCCGGAAAAATCTCAGAAGATTGGCCGGAATAGAAGGGGCAGTTGGTTAGTGGGGGTGAAATGTTGGTGAGACGGGACTAGTACAAGATAATTGGTAGAACCAGTCGATTTCTTTATGTAATATATTCTTTTCTTTCACAAATAGGATCCGGTACAGGACCAGTAAAAAGAATTATTGTTCCGACTCCATGATCTCAGTGATGAGAATCCGGCACGAAAATTATTGGTAGAACTTTTGTTTCATGATTTCAGTAATGGTGTCCGGTCCAGAAATAATAGAACTATGGTTTCAGGATGTCAGTGATGGGTCCGTTACAAAAATAATTGGTAAGACCATTGATCTATGATCTCAATATTGAAGTCCGGCACTGTATAAATAGAACCATTGTTTCCTCGAGTCAATGATGGGTCCGTTACAAAAATAATTGGTAGAACCACTGTTTCACGATCTCCATACTGTAAGGCAGTACTAACCAATTGGTAAAACTATTGTTCCACTATCGGAATAGTGCTGTTCAGTACAAAAATAATTAATAAAATTATTGTTCCTTAATCTCAGCAGTGAAAAAGATACAAAGAATGATGAGAAGAGGACAACCGAAAAAGAAAGTTGACCATGTCAGAGAGTGGACGGGACATAGAATGTGCTATGGTCCAAAGTCAAATCAAAGAGGAATAGAGATGAGGACGTTGTCAAGATAAACGGCAAAGACCAGAAGGTGATGAAATTCGTACGTCAGAAGTGCTAGATTGTTGGTTTGTGTTGGGGTTTAACGACACATCAGCACGATCATGGCCATATTGTGTCAAACACGATAAGATACGTTTACACGTCAAGAAGAAGAGAGGAAAGAGAGCGGGACAGAAGACAGGAGCAAGAAGGGATAGAAGAGATGTCTCCTCTGGAATGTCGAGGATTGCATTCCATGGGAGACATCCCACCGATGGCGGGCTTTCACCGCCTGCATGTGGTATTTCATGGTTCGCTGTTCAAACTCCAGAGAGAAGTTATCTCAGCTGCAGGTGGGAACAGGGAACCTACTTCTATACCCCGGGCCCCCGCCGGGGAGTGCAATGAAGTACATGATGTATTTCAAGATCGGTCATATGACCGAACATTTTTGCTCACACGCTGGTTTTGTGTAACTGTTCTGCGCTTGGCAGTCAGATTTTGAATGATAACCATCAGTCATGTCACACCATATGACTTGTTTCCTCAGTCATCTGACCTATTTCGAAATACCTCATTGCCTTTACAATCCGATTTCAGTAGGCTATCACGTGACCATGTCTTGATGGTACACATTGATAACAATGTACACATTGATAACAATTCCGCTGTAGTGCAGTCTGTGTAGATGGAAAGCTTGCTGGGAAGATTTCAATATTGGGTGAAAATTATCCTTGAAACAGGCAGACTTTACATAGATCGAGAGCTTAGTTCTATGTTGCCCTATCTCCCTTTTTCACATTTTGAGAAAATTGATGAGTTGTGTGTCTAGCAACTGTTTTTGTACATAGGAGATAGGAGAAAATGATTTTCAAAATATACCTGTTTCGGCAAGTGATCAGTGAAATGACTACAGTATGTGGTAGATTTACTATCCCTTTTTCACATGACATATATATCTCCAAATCGCCCAAAATGGAGATAGGACAACAAAGAA
>JBCAUA010060886.1:0-25303 GCA_038406235.1 Peronia verruculata
GGGGGGAGGGGAGGGGGGGAAGGAAGGTAAGAGAGAGTTGGTTACTATAAAACTGTCAACACTGTTTTGATTTATCTAGTTATGCACCGAGCAATTCAGTCATTATTGCAGTGTTTATAACAAAAGACTGTCTCACAATACATGTATTTCTACATTTAGAGACATTTATTTCTGACAGCTAGACGTACAGTACCTCAGGCTGTGTGTTGCATTACTTGGATCGTGTGGGTTGTTTTTTGTATTGTATTTTACCTCAATATTTTTCATGTCTATCACAAGGACCCATTGCACACAGTGTGTGCCTGTGCTGAACTGCATTATCGAACACAGAGAACAGAACTGTGTAAGGTGTTGCTGAGGTTAGAAACAAAATGCGTGGATCACTTCTACACATCACTGTCATCGAGGGCTGAGCCATAACAGGACACAAAACTCAAAGTCTGGCACTCAAGGATGGAAAAATGACAGCTGATGGGGGAAAATGTAGGAATTCCTTGCAAATGCAAAGAAATTCTGCAAAATAGCTGGCGTCAGTTTGCTTACTACGCGAGTATACAGTATGTTATGCTTCGATATATTTTACTTCCTGAAAATGGAAAATCATTGGTCCAAGAAGCTCTGTCTGTGAACGTTACATCTGAACGATTCATAGAACGATCGTGTCTGTCAATAGTTCCTGAAATTATACATGTATTACATTTGTTGCTGTTTAGAAAAAATAAATAAAATAAAATGGATAGAACTATACAGCTTAATTCAGGAGCAATTTTTAAGGTTCTGTTTGTCTGGAACTGTGGGGTTGTTACACACTTCGATCCCTGTCGTAATGTTCTTAACAGAATCTGTAACCGAAATCATATGTTTTCATTATTGCCCTGAAGAAGAGTCAAGTTGACTCGAACATTTGGCAGATTTAACGATCACTATCAAGTTCTTTATAGATTTCTGTGTTATTTGTTTTTCTTGAATTATTTTATTAGTTACCGGTCTGACAGTTACATGTATATTATATTTTTATAAAATGATGATGATGATATAATTCGGAAAATCATCATCATCATCATCTCCTCTATTATGAACATAACCGCAACATCAACAAACACAACAATACTTCTACACAAACTGACACTGTCTATTACAGAACATAAAGAATCCAATGTACGAATATGACGTGGGTGAAATATTCCATGTTTTATTATAAACAAAACTGTGTAAGATTATCCTATATCAGATATATACAGCAAAACATACTACTTCTCTGTCTAATGCTATTCACTGTACGAATTTTTCTATCAAAGACATACTGTATTATCAACTCTGGAAAGCCAAATTAATTGTTTAGGTGCCAAAATCCCCAAAAGCCAATAAATAAAATTATCAGTATTCACAATCAAATTTATCTTCTTAGGAAACATTCAAAACAGTGGCAACCGCATTTATGACAATGAACCGTTTTAGCCGTCAGCCAAATTACCTCCCTTTGCCCGGTAGACGTGTTAAATGACGGGAAAAAAAAAGAAAAAATCACTTTTCTTTTCTTATTTGAAACAGAAAAAATTCTGAAAAATTCCTCATATGATAATTTTCGTCTTTTATCATTCTGATTATTATTTTTTTCCGAGAATGTGACAGATGAACTGACAATACCGCTTGTACTTGGCAAAGGGAAGTAACCTAGGTGGCTGAAAAAAAAATTATGCAACTATAGAAGAAATCATAATCTCCTTGGCAATGTAAACAATTAAAAATAAACAAATGCACACAATACAAGAACAGCAAACATGTCTATAACAAGGACTATTTTTCCACCAGCTCAGTTACTTCCCTTTGCTAAACAAGCGAATACTTGGGCAAACATTGTCAACAAAGAAAAACAACCTCTTTTTTTTTTAGTGTGGAACGTTTACCACATGAACATCGGACACAACTGCACTATGAAAAAGATACTGCCCCCTTATCCTCCCTTTTATTAAAAAAAAAAAAAAAAACGGCACCATTTCAAATAAAGATGACAAAAAAGAGGTTATTTCTTAATTACAATTACAAGTAATATGTTTATTCAAAGATCTTTGTGTCTAGCCAGAGGAAGTCATCTGATGCTTGTTCAATGACTTCTATGCCTGGCAAAGGGAAGTAACCTATGCCTGGCAAAGGAAAGTAACCTATGTCTGGCAAAGGGGGGTAACCTATGTCTCGCAAAGGGAAGACATTTATTCTGGCAAAGGGAAGTAACCTATTTTGGCAAAGGGAAGTAATGTGATGATTAATGAATAAAAATCGCCAGTATCTAGCAAAGGGAAGTAAATTGGCTGGCAATATAACAACAACAACAACAACAAAAATTTCCTTTAATTTTAAAGTCATAACAAAGAGCAGTCTCTGCATATAACATAATATTAAACACTAGTTTTTTTTTTCTTTTTTACGAGACATTCTCTCTCTCTCTCTCTCTCTCATTTTCACCTCTCTATTTCTAAACTTCTGCTGCAAATACTCATCCTTATAACAAGCACCCGCAGAAGGTTGACAGGTGAAATATACTGCAACACTCAACCATTCTGTCCTAATCTCATTTTCAAACTGGCAGGATGTGGTAATTATTATTTTCTTTTACACGAGTAAGTTAGGCTGAGATCGAAGTGTTAATGGAGAGTTGAGGATGAAAAGATGAACAAAACATATATATAGATGAGGTGCGGCACGATGAAATCAGGCTCTCATCAAATTTTGAACATAATGAGTCATCTGTATCACTTTAAGATTATTCATTTCCCTTTCTGTGTGTCAAACAATCTTAAGATCCAGGAACTTACAGCTCCTCTTCCATCCCTCGTTCCTCAGTGCCCCCAAAAAATCAGTGCTCTACGTCAAATAAAAGAGATATTGGCAATTAAAAATGATGGGGGTGACCAGTTGCAGCACATCACTTGTGTCAATCCTCATAGATCGTTATAAGGCCATGCCACTAAATTCCAATTTTTGGGCTTTTTACTCAATCTATTTCTGCAAATTTAACACTGAAATGTATTTTTAGATTGATATTGAAGGCATCTGTGAAGAAAACAAATGCGTTAAAATACATTTACTGCTGAAAAACATGTGATTTCTTCAGTTACCCCAGTGATTTCCTCATGTCCTGTCTGACACAGGTATGAACCAGTTTGAAGGTCAGCCAAATTACATGATGTACTTTTCTTTGTCAGCTACCAGGTAACACAAGCGGTGTGAAGAAGGAAAATATCAATTTCTATCTTGTTTGTTGAAACATGAATGATGGAAAATCCTGAAAAATTCACCTTGTAGTGAAACTCTTCTCTTTCTCATGGTGATAACATTTACAAATATTTTTTATCCTTCTCATGTTTAAAAAAAAAAGAGAGAAAAACTGATTTTTTTCTATGTCTGGTACACCTCATGTACCTGGCAAACGGAAATGACTTATCTGAATAAAAAAAAAAAAAAAAAATCCTCATTTTCTGATAATTAAAAAATATGCTAAGATCACATGTGATGTAGCGCAAACAAAATTTACTAAAATGAGCAAGAATTTTTCCCTAATGCTTTCACACAATTTAATGTTTGATACTGATGATAGCCTTGAAGAACTTTGATTTTCTTGCCCTTAATGCAAACATTGGTTCATCTAGACAATGTTGCATGCAAATTTGAGATTTGAGCCTGGATAAGTTTATAATGTGCATGAGCAATTATTCCATGAGGCAAACTTGAAACAGTTTAGTAAAGACTTGGATTTACCCACACATCCTTGTACATTTCAAGCTAGTACCATTACAACAATGAATCAAAGACAGTGGCCAGGCTAGAAGTACGTCATGTCCATTATGATATCACATATTATATGTACACGTGCAGCTGAAATACCACTGTCCAATTCTATGGTCTACAACAGCCACCTCATATCTGAGCTTGACACACACAAAGCCGTGAAGTTTACAAAAGGAAATGGACACAAAAGCAACAACACAATAACAACTAAAAAAGCTCCATATCAGCGAGGAATTCTAACTCCACACAAGACCTGAGCCAAGGCAATCAGTAAAGAATGTAACAATGGTAGCCCCCCTTTACCCTCTCACTTCTATTCTCAAATACACACATTTAGACACATGGGTAAAACAACTAGCAAACAATAAGAAAGATCAGAACAGAATGTGACATCAAAGTGCTGATGGTATTGAACAGAAAACAGAGCAATCAATCAGTCATAATTACGTGAAGAGGAGAATTACATAATAAATCTCGAGGCTGGGAATTTGTATATCAGGGATACCCATGAGGAAAATGTTATATAACTATAAGCCAGCTGCCAGACATCTTGACTTCAAATGTCTTGTCGGCTGTTTCCTTTTTGTGTGTTTTTTCTTTCTTTCTGTCTTTCTGTCATTGATGCTCACTGACTGACCTGGCCGATATGATAGCACTAGATGTATTTACATAGTAAGGAACAAAAACCTTGGACAATGATGATATAATGTTTACAAAAATATAACAATCATATACAACAAAAACAACAAGTTCAAGGCTATGAGAAGGGCAGTGGAGAAAGACAAAAGTTCTGCATGTAACTTTTTCACAGTTTAGTTTGCTCTGGAACAAAAAGTTGAAACAACAAATGTAAGATGACAACCTCGGTCAATGTTCGCATAAACAATGGTGGCCTTGACACACTGTTCACCTCAACACTTCTCACATCAGCATATTTCATACAGACAGTTACTGGTCTATGTCAGCTACAAGTGATGTGAAGAAGGAAAATATCAATTTCTATCTTCTTTGCTGAAAACTGAATTTATGGAAAATCCCGAGAAATTCATCTTGTAATGAAACTCTCCTACTCTTCTCTTACAAAGATTACAAAGATTTACAAAGATTTTTTTCCTTCACATGTTACCAACAACAAAATTGTCTTAGCCTTCAGAACGTTGAGATACCACCGCAGCATCCGTTACTCAAACACAACACTGATGACCACACAATGACATAATCTGCACATAACATGAGTTCAGTTCTCCGTTGTTCTATCTTCATTTTTCGTATTATGAAAAAATTGATGTTTTATGTTTTCCATTGAGATCTCCATGAGACCACCATACAGTGTTTGCAAAGCATATTTATAAGTATGGTGTAGAATGGCCGAGTTCCTTTATGTGCACAATGTTTTACATACTGTATGTGGTAGTAAAAACACCTTGGTTGTGTGAGGTGGTTTGAGCACTTACTGCCTGAACTCCTGTACAAATGGCCTTTCTTAACATTATTATTACTATATGAATTATTACTATGGTATCCAGAGAGTTTATTACAACATTATTAATATTTTGTACATCAACATTCCATGTCAACAATCCCCATAATAACAACAATCAATGTAACATATCTAGTGAACATCTCATCCCTCTTTCTCATCAAACAGTTGACATGAACAGAGTTACCAGTCATATTCACATACACGTACAGTAAATCACAGAATCACAGTCATATTCAGATTACATTCCCAGATCACAAACAAATTTTAACTGCCTGTCAAAGCTATCATATGTCCTCTGTCAGAGACATACATTGTTGTCTTCTTATAGCATTCAAGGTTTTACAAGTATACATTGCTATTGTCTATACAAGTATGGTACATCTTGAAACACAACAACTTTTTTTTTTTTTAGTTTGTGCGAATTTATTGATGATATGACTACACAACAAAAGAATATTATCTCATTACACACAATCTGCTACATGGTGTTCTAAATAAAAGGGAAACATTGTATTGATATCTTGAAATCATCATTATCAGTTTAATCATTTATTTACAGGCAATTTCACATTCAGATTGTTACATTTATGAGGTGCGATGTGCATAGAAGTCCTTACAATAAAGATTTTGCCCAACACACATCTTTTTCAATGAGACCTGTCATTTGATATCACACACAGAACAGAATCTCAGATGTATTAATGGTGACTTGTTCTAGACAACTTGGACCAGATACAGATGGTTATTCTGTTTACATGAAACAAGTAAAGAAGGAAATGTTGCCCCTTCTATCTTTCCAAACTGTCACATCCTTGTTGAGTGTCCTGCTACAATAAGTATCCTAACTATGAATGATACAAAAAATGTCCTCGGCCAGGCAAGAAATATTACAACAAAATACTCTCTTTTCCTACTACAGGAACTTTGATATCCTTGACTACATGTTGTTTGTGTGTGTTGGGGTTTAACGACACATCAGCACGATCTCGGCTATATTGTGTCAAACACGGTAAGCTACGTTTGCACGTCAAGAAGAAGAGAGAAAAGAAAGCGGGACAGAAGACAGGAGCAAGGAGCGAGAGAGAAGTGATGTCACCCCTGAAACACTCAGGATGGAATTCCATGGGAGACATCCCATCAATGGTGGGCTTTCACCACCTGCATGAGAGAGCAGAGGATCTGCTTATGGAATGAACTACAATATCTAACAGAGCTGTTACTTTCAGTACCACTGACAACAGCTATCAAGTCCATCCACTGCTCTCTGGTTTCAGTGGTTTGGTAGAACTTCATGTTTTTCTGGGTTGATCTCTCATCCTCCAATAATCCAGACTTTTAATGAATGGAATGCTTGTCTAGCTTGGCCTCAGTTGTAACTTTGAAGTTTTCCGTCAAAAAAACCATAATTAATACAGTATAACAAAATAAAAAATTATTAAAAAAAAAAAAAAAAATTTCACTTTCAATATTTCTCAGACACCTTTGGGATTTCTGTGGGAATGACCTGTTCCCTGACATGAGAGCCCGTTCCTCTGTTAGTCTGGGAAGTTTGACAAGATGGAAAAGGTGTGACCCAGTTCAAATTCTTCATCATAAATCTGAATATGGTTTGGTGGGAAATTATACATGTAATAACCATTTTCATGCAAAATATTTCTGATGTATTGTTCGTATGAATGGATTGCTGGAGACAAAGTTGAAATCTGTCATGGCCAAAAAGCATGGAGAAACAGAGATGGTCTTGGTCTTGTTTGTGTACTTCAAAGTTCTGCAGAATTTTAAAAAAATCTACGGCCACAAAAAGCAAATTCACTACATTTATTCTTTGAAGAAAAAATTTATTGTGACCACAAAAAGTTGGTACAATCTGAGATAATCACAACAAAAATCAAAACATAATAACAGTAGAAATACATACAAATATAGATATAGATATCTAATCTCATATCCATTTAGGCAATTTAATTTACATGTATATATTTCATTTATTGTAAGTGAAAGGAGACTGAGAGTATAATATCAAGCACAATGAGAGAAAGTCAAACACAATTTCGTAGTAGAGTATATTACATGATAAATAGATCACATATCCAAGAGCATTATTTATTACAAGAAAATGTGTGGTGTAGAAAATTGAAATTAGTAATTCACTAAAGTAAATGGAGATTGATTCTATAATAAAAACCACACTGAGAATCCGTCATTCAGAATTAAACAATCCATGTATCTGTCATCTGTTTGCCATTCTTGGATACAGTATTGGCTGCAACAATCTATGCTGGCTCTGCTGATTTCAGGGATTCATGAATGCTGATTCCTGTTCCACTAGATTCAATCATGTTGCCAATGACAGAAGCTTGCAGACTGTCTCTTGTGTTTTGGTTACAATCTTGCCTTTAAAAAACTGTCTTTATAAAATTTATCTTTTGGTTCCATAATATAATGTCTGGCCTACACATCCTAATTTTGTCTTTCATTTGTTTTTGACAGAAACTTCTTTGCTGTTCCATATTCACTGAATTTGCTTTATTCTTCTATCCTATGTTGCATTCACCATAAACCAATTATTTATTGCAAGGCAATATGTGATATTATCATTGTGATGTCACAAATCTGCAGTGATACATCATTCATTTCCTGCCAGTGGACAGAGATGGACTCTGCCCTGTAAAACACAGTATGAATCTATTATAAGGACCCATATGTCTTTACATACATATCCATTATCTATTCCACACATATGCTCTTCCATTACAGGACGAGTAAATTATTCATTTAAATGAATGAAGCCTGGCTCTATGATATAAAACAGAATATGAATCTTGTCATAATATACAGCATAATCTTGTACCTACATAATCATTATGTACTGCATCTGGATACACAACACCACCTACGTGGTATCGGGAAATGAAAACTGGTCTTCATGATCAATGAAAGGGGAAAAAAAAAATAAAACAAAACAATTTCAAGGACCATGTGTATAATTTGTAATGATAATAATAATAATAATAGCATTCACATAGTGCTTCTACCTGTACAGTTTATCAGTCACAAGAGCTTAGATAATTTAGATGAGACAACAAAAACATCCAAACAGAACTCCGACACCTATCAAGCAGTGGGAGTGAGCACAGCAGGCTGGATCCTGTGACAACTGGCCTGAGGAGGTTAAAGGGTTAAATTGACACTGAAAATGGACATAAACAATATAGGCCAAACAAAGCATATCTTTTTTTTTTTTCTGTTTTGTTATTATTTTTTTTTTTTCAAAGAATGCAAAAAAACACAGAACATCTCAGTTCACAGAGAACCTTAAGTCGTTTTTCACCACTTTTTGCCTTCTTTGGTGAGTGAGATGAATTCACTCAGAAACATTCAACACTTCCATTTCAGAAATCGTCAAGACTTTTTCTTGTTGTTCTTCTTTTCTTTTTTTTTGTTTCTGCTTTGCTTTCTTTGAAATGTTCGTACAATACTGGATATCACTGCCCAGTCTTGGTTCCAGACAAGGTAAAAACAAAACAAATAAGGAAGTCAACATTCATACTCTATTTTGTAGTCTCACTGCTCTTGCTGTCTTAAGTGGTAAAGTTCTGAGAGAAATCCTTTAGGCATTGAGCATTCACGTACATCAATTTATCAAATACTGGCACAAAGCTGATCTTACTGCAACAATAAGATATGTCTTACACTACGAAAATTAAAGCCTTCCAAGACGAAGGTACACAAACACCGTTTCAAGAATATTATGTAATTAGCTGGCAGTTAGTTATGTTAGCTAACATTTAGATTAAAATGCCAGTTTGCACTAAAATTACAACTGAACACCAAATAATAGAAAAATAGAAATTCATTCCAAATAAAGTTTGTCAAATCCCAAAATCAAAAGAAAAAAAAAAGAAAGAACAAAAGCAAGATTATACAAAAATGTAGCAACAAAAATGTCCAAATTTGTGAAAACTTCATTTTATATTCAAATGGTTAAACAAACAAACAACAACAATCTGCTCATGTATCAATTTATGATTTGTCCTCAGATGACCTCTGACACTGGTGGAAATGATATACATGTACTGTGTATATCACACAGGCAGTTATAAACAGCCTCTGAAGTTTTGTAATGCCATGAAATATCCTATCCTAAAAGACCATCTTTTGATATTTGTAAAGATATAAACTGAAAACTGTTGACAGTTTTGCTTTTGAGCTGTTCTGTGAATCAACAAAATATGTGTAGTCCGATGATCTCATTTTGGCATTTATAAAACTTTGTCCACAGCAAAGCAGAAACTTAGCTAGGGGGAGATAACTCTATTCCACAGTGAAAAAGAAAATAACACCGACGCAAAGAGTAAGGAAAGACAGTAAACTGATCCTGAGGAACAATGTCCTATTTCACATTTTTGAGTTTCTGTAGATTCTTCATTATACAAACACCAGTAACAAAAAGTCGAAGTAAATGTCTGTATAATATGTAGAAGCTGATGTTCATCAGCACATTGTATAACAATGTCAAATTATGATACAAAATGAACAAGCAGATCATTATCTGTCAGATTCATGTCATCAAATTGTCTTTACTGGGTTTTCCCATCAAAAATCTGTTGCTGGAGACAGGATTGGATTTACTTAAGCGTTGTTGTTATGCACTGTAACAGAGTTGGCTCTGAACTGTCTGTTAATGTTTCATCCCATGGGAGAAAAAGGATTTCTTTCAGCTTTGATAAACTATGTTGATTCTATGCTGATCTTCCTATGACGGGTGGGGATTCTGAGGTTGATCAACTCCCTTTCTAAGTGTGCAAACTTATAGTAAAGCTGGTAAACAGATCTTTGGAAAAGAAATGTTTCGCACCCAGTCAAAGACTCGTATGTCCATTTTCCACCACATGAATTCTTACAATTACATAAAACCTTAATTCTTACATGTTCATGTGATGAAAAAAGTCTTGAGTTAACTTGATTGTTGCCCGATATATTGCAACTTGAACAGACAGGTGTTGACTGTTCAGAACCAGCAAAAATCAGGTGAAAAATTGGCAAAACTGAAAAGTTTAGTGTAGCCTTTAAATCACATAAATCTATTTTCACTTTCACAACATCCGGATATACTTCTGCTCTGACTGTAAGATCAAGAGTTTCTTATAAAGTAATGACTTGCTCTTTCAATTTCTGCAGATGTTGCGAGGCCAATATCAGACCAACTTGGTCACATTCAAATCCTGATTTCCCTGCCCGAGTCCAGTGACTGACGACTCATGCTGACTTGCGGCCGGTGAAACTGCATTTATGGTAAAATCAGAAACTGCTCACAGCTATCCTTCTGCGATCTGATTTTCTGTGGGAGATTATTGGTCCAAATTATCTGACCATAGGAAAATGTGAACTCCTTTCTACAAACTGTGGTCTAGAGAAACAGCATATACAAGTGAGACTGTTGGTAAAAAAACACCGTCACACTGTGCCTTCTCCTATAAATCTGACCATCTACTGATTAGGAAATTTCAATGCAAAATATGAGTAAGAGATTCTGTTTTGGGACATAAATAAGTCCATGTCATGAATCAGTATCCATGATTGGAAAAATATCCATAATAAGCCCCAGTAAATAGGATCAATTATCACTTTTTGATATCATCAACTGAAAAAAATGAGAGCTTTGTACACAAAGTATATAATTAGTAAAGGGCATGTCAAGAGCGTACACAGCATTGTTTGTCTGACCTGGTAAAGAAACAAAATCATGATCTGATATCATATCAAATGTCCATAAGAGAATAAAAGTTCCTTCCACAACAAATGTCCATGGGGAGAAAAACAGAAAATGTCTGAGAATAACAACAGTTGACGTCTGGTCGTTTTTAATCCAAGTTGCTTCAGTCGGATGAAAAACTGGGTGAAAAAAAATATTCTGACAGAATCCAAATGAAGATTCTGATTGAATTCCAAATACACATACGTCAATTGCATCAAATAACTGAACGATGGGATTCCAACTGTTGCCAAGTATAAATAAAAGCCATGTGCATGTTTACATATTGTAGAAAAAACACAACAGAAAAACAGAGCAGGTGACAAAAAATTCAGTCATAAATATAACTGAGTGGTATCTCTTTGTGTTGCTAAGTGCACAATTTTCACAGTAATCTGTGAGAAAAACAAAAGTTCTTAAATTTATCTTCTCCTCACATAAGGCATAAACACCATGGGTCTGTCTCAGACATTGTCAATAAGACTCCATACAAATATAGACAGCAATGAGAGAAAAAAAAAAAACATCAATATATGTGAGGAAGCTCTGTCACATTTTCCTCTACTATCTGCCCTGGCTGTATCTCTGCATGTCAACCTTCAATCAAAGCTACAATACAAGAAGGTCCTGTTGAAAAAAGTTAAAAACTTATTGCCATAAATAATGCAGAAATATCTGAACATTTTGACGGACCAATGCATGGTTTTTGAAGCCCATACTTTAGGACTATGAGTCGGCCTCTCTCAGTATTGCTGAAGGAAAAAAGAACAAAGAGTTCATGTCACAGTTTCTACTTTCTAAGACAAGCTGTGTGATCAGATGGAAAGACAAAAAGTTCAATGCATCTTGCATTATTCTATGTTAGTAACCCATTGTCTGCAGTCAGTCAATTCAAGAGTGAAGAGTTAAAATTTCAACAGAAATAAAAATAAATACAAAAATGTCATTCCTTGCTCGAAGTTTTGCAATATTTGAACACACAATCACATTTCTATCAAACATGTTCAATGTGTCACCACTAGAACAGGTGTAGTAAATAAATGTATTATGTATAAAGTTCTTGTGAATCCATGGAAGGCTCTGTATCAAAGCCTCAATTGACCAAAGACTGCCATTGTCAGACTGAAAGGACTATAGTGAGGTTAACGTCCCATGGTGACAGGATCCTCGGTAGCTCTTAGTTCCTGAATTCCTCACATTTCAATAGTCCATCACAATGACATGATAGTCCTGAACTTTGCAATCAAAGTTCTAAGCTCTAAGTCCCTCTACAGAGTTGGATCTACGATGATCTTCAGAATATTTAACAACAGTTTGCAGAAATTACTATTACTATAACCCTTAGAACATCTGAAATGTCACAGAGTTGAGGCAAGACAAGGAGAAATGGGTGGTGGTGGAATTTGAGAAAACATTTAACAGAAACTGAGAGCAACTTGTAAGACTTGACAAACTATATGATTGTTGCAGACACCTTAGCAAATGAGGTTTTGGGTCACTAGAACTGACCTTTCTCAGATAAAAGTATGTCCCACTTTGTGCCTAAGTAAGGTCTTAATAGGTGAAAGATTATGTATTTGCTCTTTTGTATGTTGAGGCCTCACCGTCACAAACTGTATCCAGTTCCTATTTAAAAGAATTGAGATAAAATGGTTGATGATACCACCAACTGCAATCATTAACCCTTTGAGTCAGTGGAGCCTATCAGTTTTCTCTTTACTGGTATCTGTCCAGAAGTGTGGAAATGACATACTTAGCATAGCCAATGGAACCATTTGACATAATTAAGTCTTAAAACCTTGACAACTTCCAGCACATCTACAGTGAATCAGACTTTGTTGTCAACAGAACAGATATCAGCGTTCCAATGTTCTCCAACCAGAAGTGCAAGAAGACAAACCATGTACAAATCAGTTGATATGTTGAGCACTTGCATAACCTTTGCCTGTATCTTGGATCTTGAACAAAGCACCGTTGTAATCAATAAGCCTTTTGAACAAACAGAGTGTGTGTTAGTTAGTCTGTGCCAATGTTTGCCCACAATAGATATAATCACACACACAGCCTGGCCAGTGGACTGGAACCATCTGACTTGTTGAGGTCTTCCTTCATTTGGAGTCACAGATGCCTGAAGATCTTGACAGTCCAGAGGACAGAGGTATCACATAGGCTGTTCACATAACTTTGCCCACTAGCTGAGTGGGATCTGGTCTCCGCTGTGACTGCCGCTCTGAGGTTCAAGAATTTGGCCAATGTCCTGCTGAGTATGTCCACTGCCTGGACTTAGCTGACCACTGCTGATTCCTTCTCCTTGTTGAGCTTTGCCAGTCGAGAGTCCTCCAGCCGTCTGACAAGAGGGTAACAGAAGAGGAGCACAGAGCCAACAACCATGGACAGAAAGCACAGAATGATGACGGCAGTGAAGCTCTCGGTCTCGTCAGCCATCCAGCCTGAAGGGGGAAAGAAAAAAAAGCAAAGAAAATGAAGATGAAGCTGATGAAACAGAGAAGGACAACATGATAGCTGTCTATAAGACTAAAATTTGGTGGATTAAATATCAAACGCTGGAGTTGGAATGACATGATAGCTGTCTACAAGACTAAAATTTGGTGGATTAAATATCAAACGCTGGAGTTGGAATGACATGATAACTGTCTACAAGACTAAAAGTTGGTGGATTAAATATAAAACGCTGGAGTTGGAGTGACATGATAGCTGTCTAAGGTAAATAAGAGTAAGTTACAAGTGACTGTCAGATGAAGAATGACAGTGTCCAAGAAAGAGAGTTTGGCCAAAAATTGTAGCAAGTCCTTCAAAGTGAAAGATTGAAGAGAAGCAAATGTCAAAATATCTAAAAAATAAGAACATGAAGGAAGATGTCATCATAGTGTGTCCTACTGACTGGAGAGCTGGACTGAAGTGCTGCAGGCTACACTTTCTGACAGACAAAGTACCAAGATATTGGCAGGCAGCAAAGCACCGTTGATACACAACAGCATTTGATTTGAAACTAAGTCAGGAAAGAGGATAAAGCGAGGTTTTGAACATGTTATTTGTTATACATTGGTCAAATTGAAAAAACAGATATATTTCTTTAAATCTGTAAAAAGAAACAAAATCTTCGCACACACCCTCAGTTTCAGGGCTTTATTTGAAATATAACAATGATATCAGCAGTAATTATATCCACTAACTAAGCTTGTCATCCCAAATCTACCAAGGATATTATGATTATAGTTTGGCCAGAAGGAGACACACAGGTGGTTCCATTCTCCATCTATTGTACATTACTGTTTTTATCCCTCAGTTTAAAAGAGATCAGACAGATAGATTTACATTTACTACATTTCTGGTCTGGGACTCAGAGAGTAGAGAGGAGAAAAACCATGGGTATGAATGGCTACAGGGAAGGCAGAGAGTGAAGCAAGGTAGTCAAGTCAAATCATACAATATGGACACAGAGAGATATGATTTCCACTTCAACAGTAAATGTCTTGATGAAAAATTTACAATACTTCAAAGGTTCCCTGGAAATCTATCACAGAAGTCTGGATTGCAAAAAAAAAAAAAAAAATGGTCTACTTGCCTTGCATCAAGATCAAAATAACATGCACAGATTGAAATAATTTATTAGCAGATAGCTGTTTCTGCTAGCTAAGCTCTAGCAAAGAATGATTCAATTAGATTTCTTCCCCAGATAGGAAGGATACCATACTGTATTATGGACTTCAAGAATTCACAAAAAAAAAGATCTTGTGCTGGAAAGACAAATTCTTCTTCTCTAGCGCTATACCAATAATGACATTATGAGAAAACAAAAAACAATATCAGTGCCATTCATAACAGGGATGACAATAACACTAGAGCTAACTACCCTTGAACAGCTGTGTCACTGTCTGGATACTTACCAAGGAAAATCTGCCCCACAGCAGCTCCTATGCCCTGCAACAACAGAACGATGGCCAAATTCTTGGACATGAGTGCCACGCCCACAAAATCCACCAGTACCACCGACAGCAGGCAGACATAGGCTCCGCCCAGGAAGCCGTACAGGAAGCAGTGGACACCCAGCCAGGAAAAACTGTCGGCAAAGACAAACATCAGAATGTTGATCCCACTCAGGAGGCAAGCGCTGGCTTTCAGTTGATACCGTGGAAGGAAATTCAGATCGGCTATGAAACCCGTACCAATTCTGCTGATGAGATCACCTATTCCACAGATAGAAGTGAGCATGGCCTTGTCGTACCTGGTGATGCCTCTCTCAAAAAAGATGGGAGGGAGGAAGAGGATAAAGTTGAAGTAGCCGAAAAAGCAGAGAAATGAAACAACGACAAAAAATATAGAGATGTAACTTCTCAATACCCTAAAGTCAAAGAGGCGCTGAAAGATGTTGGGCTTTTTCTCTTTTGGTGTGGCTCCATGAGCCCGTTTGTCTATAGTGGAGACGTCTAGAACACTTGGGGATACCAGATAAATACTGCCGTTGCTAGCCAGCAGTGCCTTACGCTCTAGATAGATTTTTTCATCCTCACTAGTGACTTGACTCCATCGATGGCTTTCTCGCTTCCCATTAGGCAAGGATGTACTATCCTCTTGCATGAGTTCCGTGGTTTCCTTCACATTCAGATCATTGTCCTCAAATGAAATGTAGGTGTGGCCTCCATTCTCTTTCAGGGCGTGACCATTGGGTGCTGGGTGAGGTAGGTCTCCGTTACCTGTCTTAAGTTTGCCATCATCACCTGGTTCGGCCTGCGTCTCGCTGTCCCCTGAGGTAGCCTGGGGGAGCAAACAACAAAATATCTCAGAGGAAATTCCTGCCTGGCCAAGACAGAGAAACAGTAGACAGTAAGAGAAGGCAAAGCAGGCTCAGCAAAAAATAAGGTAAAAGGTAAAAACTATAGAGGAGAGCAAGCGCTGGGTGGAGCATACTTGTGAACATCATCAGTGAGTGTTTCAATCATTACATGTATACAGGATAGACTTGAACTGGTCAAAATAGCCTGATGGTAAAATGCATGTGCTTAATATCTAAATGAGATCTAACTATCTGAGCAATGAGTGAAATGAACTTGTCTATATGTACCTGCTGCATGAACGAGCAATTTGATTATTTCAGCATTACTTGTAACAAACCTGTTTATGAAACTGAAAATAAAATGCTTTAACACATGATGCATATTTTCTAATCATTTAAGAAACATCTTTGTCATGCTATGGTACAATTTCAGATAACAGTAAACACTCAAGGTTGGAGGGCAAAGGATTCAGTGCAATAATTCAGTAAGTCAGTCCCTTGGAGTCAGAAAGTTTCAGCCAAAATTTGCACTATGAAGTAAAGTAAGTCTGGAAAGATCAATGAGGTGTGATCTAAGCAAGATCAAGTCTTCCCATGGAACAAGGCAGCTTTGAAGTGGAGACTTGCTCAAGTACAAAAATGAGTTTCTCTGCAAGTTATTTTGTCATCATTGTGGCAGACTTTGTTGTGCAAGTCAGTCAAGTTGTCTTGGCAAAAGCACAGAGATATGAACAAATAAAAAAGGAGAAGATGGTTTACTTTGACGATCTGAAGGGATGCAAGTCCTATCTAAGTAGTGAACATAGGTCATGTGCTAGCATTTCCTCATAAGTCATTGGTGCAAAATTCCGAGTAGTTACCATGAGTCCTGAGATGCTGTTTGAGCATTCGTGTGTATGAGAGTGTGGCACAAGGTTGTCCCTTTGTCCACAGCCTACATCCTCACATTCAACACTTTTTAAATTGATTTTTTCTTTTCTTTCCCTCACAGGAGGTTTTTAAATTATCTGATTTTTAATGTGTGTCAAAATGTGAACTCATATGATTCAAGAGTCAAAGAAAATAAATTTGATAATGTTTAAAGTCTTGAACATAGCGACGTAACACCAAATCACCACAAGCTCCTGTCACAGTCTTTGATTCAAAGGATATCATCTGACCTTTATGCACTCAGTGCTGTGCAATACCTACTCTGTAGTCAAGGCCATTGTATCACTATGAAGATGTCTGATTAGATTACCTGTTGGATCTCAAAGTATCAGCTTAGGGCAGATTGTTTTGCTAATGCAGTGCAGAGGAAGAAGATAGTGTTAGGAAGGAGGAAGGTTGTAGCTGGTAGGGACAGGTAATCAAAGACTGCACTGCAGAGATTCAAGCATTGTCTTTTCTGCATTCTCACTGGTACATCACCTTTCTGCACTGGGCAACTTGTAAAGACTTTTGTTGTATTACTGTAGTGACGGAGGGCTGGATGTTGTAGAGGAAAAGTAAGAAGATGGAGTGAAAGTCAGTGAGAGGCTGGCATGGATAGGTCGGCATCACCTCTCTGCACCTGAGAACTAACACTGGTCCACTGATTCCTTGTCAGTGTGGTCAGTTAGTGGATGATTTGCTGCAGTGAGGCACAGAATTGGAGGCCCAGCTGTAGGGATCAAACCTGTGATGTTATGACTGGATCACTGTTCTGTCTTGTGATATAACATAAGCTCTATGTTATTTTGATACTGAGTGCAGATTGCTTACACTATAGAGTACAGAGCTATGTTTATACAAGGAATCAATAGGACATAAACTGGGTGTTAGTTTTGCACCTTCGTTTTGCTATCCCAGAATGAAGCATGAATGGCCCGTTGTGTTACCAGTCAAATTTGCTGTACAGCATTGAAGAATTTTGCCTCAGACAGAATTTGAAACAGGACAGACACAAACTAAACAGTTAACAGTTGGCACAGACCAGAATGACCTTGCATGCTACCTTGCCCTCCACCACCTCAGCTCTAGACAAGTGTTGCTTGCTTTGTTTGTTTCTTTCTTACTATTTTTTTCAATTTTTGTTTTTGTTTGGTTTTTTTTTTTTTGTTTGTTCGTTTTTATATTCTGGACAGAGCAAATATGCTCAAACATTTCCCATCTGTTATTTCATTCTTACTGACTGACTGACTGATCAAATGGCTGACTGATCATATGACTGACTGGCTGACTAGTGACTGAAACCCTTAATCCCTTTGGCAGGGGTGGGGAAGAGCACTATAGGGACACTACAATTGACTGGACAATTCTTCTCCATTAACTCTTGTCTTCTGTCATTCTCAGAGATTTGGTGAAGGGCTGATCTGTCCACTCTCTGATGTTATTCTCTGAAGATTTTTTCTGTCTCCCTTGTCTAATTCCATGCAATGGTCGTACAATACTTAGTAGATGACCTTGGAACATGACCATGCCATCTTAGTTTTTTTTCATTTTATATCGTAGAAAAGATGGCTGTGTGGTCCAATGGCTGATCTGAGCATATCGTGGGTCTCTTTATTTATCCTCCAGTCTTCGTGGGATATACTAAAACTTCCTTGGTAGCATATCATTTTCACAGCTTGGATTCTCTTTCTGAATCAGCAGTGAGGATCAGGTGTCACATGAGTACTTAACCTTTGACAAGTGATGTGATCTCGTGTTGGGAGGAGATTCTCTTGTCTTTCCATTGAATTGTTCACTTTGTCACTGTTGTTGTTGTCAACACTTGTCTCTTTCAACCCTCGTTCAGCGCTGCGGCTGATGACTACAAGGTATCTAAGGCTTGCTAACCTAGGACAGCACAAAAACAATTCCTAACCTTCTGGTCATCTCCAATGTTAGCGCTTGTCTCGACAGCCTCCACAGCTGTTTCTTCTGGTCCGTACTGCTCAAATGGACGGAAGAGAAAGCCTGCGATGGTCCCGTGGAAATAACAGGCCGCGATGATCAGAAGGGTTCCGCTCAAACCATAGGTCTCTAGGAGATATTCGATGATGGGCGGCATGACAAACTGACCTATGCTGGCACCGGCAAGACCCAAACCTGTGGCCAGGGAGCGTCGCTTGCGGAAGTACTTGCCAATCATGACCAAGCCATTGCCATAGTAACAAGAGTTGCCGATGCCTGCCAAAGGTAGAGAAGATGTTTATATCAGGTTCAGGTTCGGTCAGACCTGTTTCAACTGTGTTTGCGATAAAATGTAGCTAGCTGTGCCTTTTTTTTTTTTATTCTCAGACTAAATATTTTTACTTGTCTAGTTCTAGAGAAAACGCAGGTTCTTAAAGAAGATTTATCTTTTTATTTCATTTTGGTTTTAACAACATGTAGTTTTGATTTTTTTTAACTTCTTTTCTGAGTTAGCTAACTCTAAAGCTCTTTTAAGTTTCTGAAGATAAATAATCATTACTCCATACAGCACTGTATTGGAAAAATGTTCAAAACAAAGAACACAAAGATACCAACAGGACACACACATACACATATACACAACTTTATGTGCACTTGTTACACACAGGCAACAACTGAAATTGGTTTGTAAAAAGTCGTCCGTCATGTTTCCTGTTTGTTGAAATTGTTGGTTTCACCTAATGTCCTGGGTAACAGTAGCTGTGAGAGCTTGGGACAGCAAAGACTGAGGACTAAACTCATAGACTTCTCTCTCTCTCTCTCTTCTCTCTCTCTAAACAGCAAACACCTGATGTTCTCCCCTTCTTGGTCTTCAAATGGCAAACATATCATCATGTTTATAAGATAATTACCAAAGATATTTTTCTGGCCAAACTGAGCTCACACCATAGCTGAAAACTTTGAAGCTTTGACTACATTGCTCTCAAAACACCATTTCTATATCTGAATGTTAATAAAATCTGGCATCATTTCAAATAACACATGTGTGTTGCCATATGGTGAAATAAAACTGTTTTCTCAACAAAGAAGCCCCAAGTGACGTAGGCAGTTATCTTATGAGTGTGATAATTTGTTACTTACCAAAGCAAACACCAAAGAAGAAAATGACATAGCCCATGTTGTAGAGGACGCTGCTGCAGGCTATGCCTATTAGACCAATGGCAGCACCACAAATGACCACTTTCTGAGTGGTTATCAGATCAGCTACCAGGATGGCTGTCGGTGCTGGCGAGATAACATGGCAAACAAAGATGAGATGATATTTCCACTTTTACATTCTATCAAATCAGGTCAACAGATTAAATTATTATTTTTATTTCTATCTTCTTTTCTCTGCTCATTTGACTGCAGGTTCCACAATCCAGTCAGATAAGAGCAAAGTAAGAATCACACAGACTGTCTGATTTTCTATGTCAGACCGTGGGTCATATCATGGAGCAAAGTCTTTTCTCTCTCTTTCGTTCATTTTCTTCTTCTTCTTCTTCTCTTTTCAATACATCTCCACCATAATATTTGCATTCTTTTCTGTTACTGTGACTAACTGAGAGCTAATTGAGAGAGAGAGAAAAAAGTATGAAGAATATTCTAGCAGTTTTAATCTGTTCACATGAAATAAAAAGGAAATATTTCACTGACTGTTCCTCCCTGATCATATCCTCGCAGGACGATGTAAAAACTGAAGTATTTTTATCATTAGGAACATTTTTAACAATCTGATCAGCAAAGTAGTGGACCATGACCAAAGTATAGAAAGTCTAACATCTCGGTCACACAAATCAATATTTATATCAGTCGTTGTCATGTTGCAGGAATAACTCTCTCAGCAACATCTTAACATCGTGTCCCAGACTATCATCTGTGATCAGCATAAACTACTGACTTGAACATTGTTTTTCTATCCTCTGTCTTATAAACCATCCCTGAAGTGCCAGAATTCAGCCAGTCTCTTCCCTCCTCTTTCACTGTCAATTGGCTCATTTCAAATGATCCACCTTTGTAAATTTTGGTCACAGTCAAAGATGTTCCCATTTAACATCCGCTTCTGTGACAGTCAGCTGACTTTCAAGTATGCTGATTTGTTTTTTTCTCAAAAGTTTAGGGAAATATCCGATGCTCTATATTTCCACACATTGAGCTCACAATAAAACTCAGCATATTTATGCATTAAAAACAATAACAACAAAAGGCTAAATAGGTCAGAGACTTCTAATGTTTATTTCAAACACAGAATCTGTTTCCAGCTCAGTTATGAACTTTAAGAACCCTGAAGGTGGTTTCAGAAGAACCTGTGAAAGTCGCCTACTAAAAGCAACTAGGCAAAAGGTGAATGTTTACCTCCAACGGCGTACACAAAAGCAGACACACTGATAGGCAAAGCTGCCTCAGCATTGCCCACCCCAAAGTATCTGCGAAACTCCAGCAGGAAGATGCCGAAGGATTTGGCTATGCCCACCATGAAAAACACGTTGATAAACACACCTGGGGGAAGACATTTGCATAAATTTGCATAAATTATGCATGCAAAGAAAAACTTTATGAATTTAATATCATAACCATGAATACAGATAAGGATAAATCAGAATCATAAAGGCAGAGAGAGGTGGGGGGGGGGGGGGTCAAATGGTTAATGAGATGTTGGGAAAGAGAAAGAGAGAGAAAAAAAGAGAGAAGAGAGAGCAAGAAAGAGAGAGAGAGAGAGAGAGAGAGAGAGAGAGAGAGAGAAAAGAAATGGGGGGAGGAGGGGGGAAGAGCAGAGAGAGTGCAAACAAAATAGAAAACAAAAGAGAAAAAAGAGAGAGAGAGAGAACAAATGAGAGTAAACTGAGAGAGAGAAAGAAAGAAGAGAGTGAGAATGGAGATGGGGTGAGAGAGAAGGAAGAATAAAGAGAGAAAGAGAGGGGAGGGAGGGAGTGAGCAGGGGATGTGATAACTAATGGGTGTGAGAGAGTGACAGAGAGGGAGAATGAGTAAGAGAGACTGAAAGAAAGTGAGAGACAGACAAAACTACAGTCTTAGACAGGGATAAAACCAGTGAGAAAGGATCTGAGAGGCAGTGAGAGAGAGAAAGAAAGAGAGCAAGAAAAAAAAAGAGAACAAACATCTACAAAAGGGAGGCAGGACAGGAGGCAGCCGCTGGGAACAGGGGACAGACATAACTGTAAGCTAGAGAGAGAGAGAGATAGAGAGAGAGAGAGAGAGAGAGAGAGAGAGAGAGAGAGAGAGAGAGAGAGAGAGAGAGAGAGAGAGAGAGAGAGAGAGGGAGAGAGAGAGAGAGAGAGAGAGAGAGAGAGAGAGAGAGAGAGAGAGAGAGGGAGAGAGAGAGAGAGAAAGAGAGACAGTGACAGAGGATGAAGACAGTGAGGTGGGATGAGGATCCTCTCTCTTATCACTGACTTAACCTGTGTCTTATGTTATTAACCCTTTGACAGCGATGAACAGAAAGAAAATAAACAATAACAACAGTAGACATAACAATGTTATCCAAGATTAACCACTGGGAATACTTTGAACATAATCTATCTCAAGACACCAGTAGGGAAAAACAGACAAGTCACATTTTCTACAAAGGAAGAAAAACAGAAAACAGTTTTAGAAGTCTATAGCTTTTCGCTGTATACCATTATCAAAAACTCTCTTTTTAGCAGAGCTTACCTAGTTTTTCAGAATTATTGTTCTGGTTAACAAATCTTAGCGATGTGTTTTATAACGTCATGGCAATAACTCACTTTTCAAAGAAATATGACTTATCTTGTTTTTCCAGTGGATTATTCATTTATTTTCAACAAAACCTTTGGCTGATGATAATAAAATGATATTCAGTGTATCCACAGTGAAACATATCCTAATATCACAGAGATAATTATTCCAACTGGCTATTTTCTTCACTCCAGTGGTTCCAAATCAAACTGTAAAAAGCTTCAGTCAACTAAAAAAAAAAAAAAGATAAAACTAGTGGCAGAAAATCTGTGGACCTCCTATATGTCACTGCATTTGAATGAATTAGTTTTGCTTCTGTCTTGAAACCAGGGAAGATTCTAATGGACACTCTGTGTAAGAAGTTCCACATTGTAACAGCTTAGATGTCATTCATCTGTACAATAAATCCACAACAAAACCCATCAAAGGCTTATGGACTGGAAAACTACAGAATGTTTCCCTATGAAATTGAGCGCACACCATTTTGTAGTATAAAGTTCTCTGTTTCTACTCACATTAAGCAAAAAAAAAACAAACCCTTCCTGTATTTGATGTTATTCTAAAAAAGTGATAATAATTGAAAAAGAAATTCGTGAGTGTTGTACTTTTGATAGAATGACGCCTCCAAAACGCCAAACACGTTTTCGCTGATATTCAGCTTAATCGTTCAAAATGCCAACTTTGAAATGCGCACTTTTGCCATCCACCTCAAGTCGCTTGACTAACATATTTATTTCAAAAATCTCCCACCGGGACCGCGGCTTCTCTTCTCGTTTACTCCATGATTATAATGATATATCACTAACCTAGGACGATCATCCATGCCCAGCCCCTGTCCAGCGGGGGCGGCGGCTTTCGCCTCACGACTGGCTGTATCGTTGTCGTTGTCACTGGAGCAGGTGGTGGTGGTGGTGAAGTTTCTGAGTTGGTTGCCATGGTGACGAGTGAGGTTTTTCAACTGCTGGGAACTACTAGTCAATGATTTATAGTAGCGGTATGGTGGACGGAGCCATCAGAGGCAAGCTGGGCCGGGCAAAGCGTCTGGAATAGACAGAGAAATAGAAAAGTCAAGTCTATGTTTACCACAGCTAGTAAACTAAGGCACAGTTATTGGTGGTGTTTTACGCTACTCGCATGAATTGTTTTCCACTCTTGAGATATTGAACAACAACAACAACAACAACAACAACAACAACAACAACAACAACAACAACAACAACAACATTCAGCTCAAGTTCCCTGATGAGCTAGATATGCCACTACGATTCCACTGAACGATTACTCAGTAATTGTGTCGGCGGATTTATTTTGTTTAGTGACATTACCTGATGACGCTTATGTTCAAGAATGACAGGAATCATTAGTTGTAATTTGGCACAATAATACGCCTGACCATGGCATCATTGCAATGCAGTCACAATATGACATACATGAGAATCCTACATGTTGTAATGTGGCACCATTCTGTATCATGGAATAACAACCCATACATTTTGTTCGCTCGCTTACGTGGTCCTTTGATTACCTCTGCACAAAACTATAGCAATATCTTACAGAGGATTTTTACATTAGCAATTCAAATGTTCCCGTGGTCAAAGTAACCTGTTTCATTATATCACTGTATCACTGTTGACCGACGGAATGTTTATGAAAACAGACAGCTCTATCCATTCCTAACTGGTTTCTTTTTTTTTTTAGGGGGGGGGGGAGGGGGAGGGGGTGCTGACAGGGTAGCAGTGTTTTCCCACAAGGTGTGGAGAGCTGGATAGGAAGCCCGTCACCTCCGCTTGGAGAGGACAGTCCGCTCCGGGACCGACGTGTGCTAGCTTCCTAACACATTCCATTAGTTGGCATCGGTTTTCAGGTCTGCCTACTGTGTGTGTGTAAGTATATACATATAGGGACCAGTGTTCCTATGAAGGTCTGAATAGCCCATTCCTACATTTTATCTCTGTATTTTTTCCTTTGTCTATATCTAGATCTATGTCTTCTTCCATCCATGGTGTTTCTGAAGGGATCATCTTAGCTAGTGCAAACCAACGTTCAAGACAAACTATATCACATTTCAGGGTATCAATGAACCATATTGACCCCCAGCTGTATGTAAATCATTTCCCTTTGCCAAGTCCAAGAGGCAGAATAACATAAGCATTGTAAAAAACGGGGGAAAAATCGCCTTTTTTCCCTTGCTCTTAGAAACATGTGCAAACAGAAAATTCTGAAAAATTTACTTAGCGACCAAAATGTTTTTCACTTTCTTCTGATCATTGTTTTTTCGTTTTTTCCCACGTTTCAAGCTACACCAACAAAAAGGTGGTGGGGGGGGGGGGGGTCGTTCTGTATTATGTTTGTGTTACAGGGTTTGTCCCTGGCACAAGGAAGGAGCGACGCTGGCTGAGACAATGACTCACTGCCGCCAACACTGTTTATATGCTGCCATAGAAACCGCCATCATCCCATCATTTTCCATTGAGGTCAATCATCTACTTTACAGAGATCTCTCAAACACATTGGTTAATGAAGTCATGGAAAGAAATAAAATTCACATCACTATCCAAGTTTCCCAAATTGCTACATGTACATGTACAGTGCTATGGGGTTTTGAGTGTGTGTGTGTGTGTGTGTGTGTGTGTGTATGTGTGTGTGTGATGGGAGGGGGCAGACATGGGGATAAAAGGAGTCGGGGGCGGGAGGGGGATGTTGTTGTTGCGTTGGGGTTTAACGACACATCAGTATGACCACGGCTATGTTGTGCCAAACACGGTAAGATACGTTACACGTCAAGATGAAGAGAGGAAAGAGAGTGGGGCAGAAGACAGGAGCAATGAGAGAGAGGGAAAGAGAGAGCAAGAGAGAGAGAGAGAGAGAGAGA
>JBCAUA010060920.1:0-11312 GCA_038406235.1 Peronia verruculata
TCGAGGGTCCCAGCAGGTTAAGCCAGCGGGGTTGTTCTAGGCTATTATTTGATTAAGTCCGTCTAGCCATGGAGACTTCACGGCATTAAGTCCGCCTTGTCATGGCCTATATTTTTTTAAAAGGCGAGGTTCTTAGGGCTAACCTTTCATGACACTACAGTTAGGTAAGCCACAGTTACCTTATAGTGAGAGGAGCACGAGGCATGGCGAGGTGTCAACAGGTCTGGTGTTCGGAGAGCCTGTCCAATACTAAGTCTTGATTTCAAGGCTTCTTGTCAAGTGATAAATGTGTCATGCCTCGGTTACCTCGGTCTTCCAGTCCTTTTCTTTTATACCCTCCCTTGCCCCCCCCCCTTTTATTTTACACAGCAGTTCATCTGTTTTCTCGGCTTTATTTCATCTACAATGATTGTCTTGATTTTTGTCATCTTAATCGTCCTTACCGTCACTGTTCTCTTTCATGAATATGAAACCGACTGTCGCCAAACTATCACAACCAGAAACAGATTCACATTTATGTTCACATTATCAAATATAAAGAAAACAATATGTGGGTCACAGGTTGGTTGTTGAGATTGTTATTTTTTCTGAATTGTAACATATGTGTACTGAAACATATGTTACAATTCCTTTGTATATCTACTAATCTGTAGCCTATTTTTTTTCCACTGCTCGTGTGTTACTTTCCCTTTTCCTTCTTTTATAATGTTTCATTCTGCCCGCCTCTTCCCCCCCCCCTCCTCCCCTATCATTTAGCCAGAATGGTATTTCTTACAACAGAGTAAAACAATTTTTGACAAGCAAGTGGTAACAAAGCAAAAGCTTTTACCTTTATAATGATGGTTATCGAATTGTGACTCCTTGCACAAAGGTAGGGAGAAATTGTGATGATAGATTACAAGTTTACAAAAGCGGTAAAAATATGGAGGGAGGGGGGGGGGAGAGAGATGGAGAGAGATGAGAAATAGATTAAAATATTATTTTGTCGCCTCTCAGTCTCACAGAGATTTGAGAATGAGAAAACATGCAGGGGAATGATGACGTTCTAGTTGTAACGCCTTATTTGAAAGTAGAAAGCCCCATTTTTTGCAGTCATCGTCATTAAGTTGTGCTACAATATCGACATAGACACAATCCTTGCAGAATACCAATTACTTTTTTTGAATAAATTATCCACCAGACCTGACCTTTTGCTTGCAGTTTTTATTTTCTCATTGGATACAAGTATATAAACATCTTTGTTTATTGTTTTACTCGTGCCTGTGTTGTTTGTCTATTGTAAGAACTTACAGACTATTCTAAGAACATCGACACTTCACTGGTGTTGGTGTATTTGAAGTCATTTCAGGAGCATTTATAATTATTTCTCTTCTCGCAGATTACCTGGGAGATCGAAGGTCGTATGTGTTGGTGCAGCTACTGGAACGTGAACAGTTTAAAAGGATTTTTTTTAAAAAAATTAAAGATTACAATATGGTACTCAAACTGTGACTGTAGTCGTTACTTGAGATTAGTCTGATTTGAATGCGGCAGGTTAGTGTGTGTGATATTTTATGCGTTGGTAGGTTTCGTTTTTTTTTTTTTTTTTCACCTTGATCTGTCGATGAGCTTAATTTTATACCCTCCTATTGTTCTTGCCAACAGTGGTGATAGTTTTTGCCAGAGATATTATGTTATTATGTCAGTCAATATATTGGTTTAGGACAATTAATACAGCAAGGCAGCAGGTTGAGTGGCGATAAAACATCTTCACAGCAAAGAACAATCGTAACTGTTGTAAAAGGTAGAATCTGGAAGCGGAGACGGTGGACAATGGCATCAGCTATAATCTACGTTGCTGTAGCAATCTGCACTAAAACACCGTAATCTTAGTAAAACATAAATTAATGCTTATCGTGCTCGGTCACAGACATGTCCACGATGATGGGGTATCTGATTAAAATATAAGCAGCAAGCGTATACAATATATACATTGTATATATACATATTTACCTAGCATAATATCGATCGTTTATACTTCCTTTTCCATCACCACAGGTGCAATCACAAAATTCAGCTACAAAACATGTCTGCCCAAGAATGTTACTCCGGATGTTTTGACAAGTCATTACAGTTCCCCTTCAAATGCCAGGACGTTCTCTTCCGTCAGCAAAAATTCAGGGAACTCTTGATACTTTCCCAGTGTTTCACACAACCAACATAGCCAAGATTTTTCAAGGTGTTTGCCGCAGACTCTTCTCTTACTCATTCACGACCAGCCAGTGTGACCGACTACCAAATAGTGGCTTACTACTCTTGAGCAACGAGAATTCGCATCGTTGTTTTAAACTAGCAATTAACAAATCGATTATCCCAGTCGGACGCGAAACTCTACAACAGCTATCATTTATGTCAGCAAAGGAGATATCCTACTGAATGCATTTAGAACTCATTTTTAGCTTTACAGGAACAATAATGATTTTGGCGTGAATGAATATTTGGCTAACAACAACATATTTCAGCATATATAAGGTTGTCATTTTGATGGCTAGATGTCACAGTTTCACCCGTAGTGGATGATAGCACTATAGGAAGGCGCACGAGACAGTAAAGGCATAATTAAGTGCGGGGGGGAAAAATCATAGTTTCTGTGCAAACGCAAGTGAAAATGAACGGAATACATATAAAACTGTCTGCAATGTAACAAAGGCACTATATGAGTGACGACTGAGAATAGTAAAACGCACGAGTTTGTTTACTGACCTGAGAGAGGTTTGAAAATTTCACACAAGCTTTGTATATTTCACAATCCTCTTGTGTAGATTCTTCATACATCTAATGTCTCTTATTTCAGATTTCTTATGTGTTACTGCTGTTGTTGCTCTTACTGCTGCTCTTATTGTTCTTGTCGTTATCCTTACTTTTGTTATTGTTGTTGCAACAGCGGTTGCTAGTGATATGATTAAAGTTCTTCTTTAAGAGGACAAAACACAGCTGAGGAACAAAATTTAGGACGAATTTATATTATCATTATTACATGCAATTAAATGTAACGCCATTTATGTAATTGTTCGTGTTGGTCATGCTTTTATTTTGTGGCAAATATAACAAGTGATCTGACCTGAATCACAAAACAAAATGCAATAGAAATTCAGGCAGGAAAATTCGTGTTGTGTCTCTGGTCAAATTGCGAATCGCAATGACTTAATACAATATTTTATTTGTTTCATTAGACTACCTTGGTCAGTGCTGGCCTATCTAATTTGATCGTTATGCCTTTTGAAGACTCATCTTAATTTTCATTTTAAGCTGAACATCACAGAGGACAAGTCGTAATAATACTCAGAAATTCTATCATTGAAAGGTGTACATGATTACCTGTATAAACGTCTGTTGACACTTATGTTTTATGTTGCAACCACTTATTTATTGATTGCCCTTTTGTCTAATAAGGAAATAAAGAAAGGTTTACTACAGCAGCTAAGCCACGGCAGTGACGAATTTCTTTAAAGAAGAAGGTCTGATGACAAGCAATATAATAAAAGCCATTTTCATCATTATGCACGACTTTTGAATTTACTCTTTGAAGATAAGGGCATTGATGCAAATGAGTGAGTGCAGTAACATATTCAATTTACACTGTTGAATTTAATGAGGATATCAAAACATAAAAGGAGACCTATGTGATATATCTGGTATCCGCACGATTACCAACATGTCTGATGAGAGAATAGAATAGAGAAAAGGTGGGGGATTGTTATTGTAGATCTATGATCTCCAACCTATGCCATGTCTATATATGTACAAAATAGCTGACATGCTCTACAAGAGCAATATCTTTTTGTGAAAATGAACGAAGGATGGGAGAAAACAACAACAGCAATGAAAACAACACACTACAACAAAAATCAGGACTTTTGTCCTTTCAAATAAAGTCGTGTGTGAAAGCTGTAAAAAAAAAAAAAAAAGTCAAAAAGTATGTCATCGTCAGTTAGAATATTGCCGAATTTGGAGTGGCAGGTATAAATAATCGTACATTGTAAATGAATGAATGTATGCGTGGTTTATGTGTGTGTGGTATGTATATTGTGAGTCTATATTATGCTCGCATTCATGAGTGCGTGCATATTGATGAATACTTGTCTTGGACACTTCATTTGTTTTGTTCTTGGTTTCTTTTTTTTTTTTTACCTAGTGAAACATTAGTCTTTCTCTATCTGCGTGTGTGTGGTGGGTGAGTGTGTGTGTGAGAGAGTGTATATGTGGTATGTGTGTGTATGTGTGTGTGTGTGTGTGTGTGTGCGTGCGTTACCTAATAGACAAATAAAGCATTCGTATTCATCTTCGTAGTCGTAAAATATATATTTTTTTAAATGTCATATCCAAGCATTTGCATCCTCTGAGATATCACCGCGCTGTTCCGGGTTGGAGCCAGTGATGTATATGGTTGGAGCCTCTGTTGTAGCTGATATCCTGAAGGCTATTAGTAAAGCAGTTTGAGGGGGGAACAGGGACAGCTATTATCAGTTGAGAAGAAAAGTAACAAAGTGGGCAGAAAAATGGGAGGCACAAAGATACATGTTATCAAAGTAGGAGTGGAAAAGCAAAAGGGGTGGGTAGAGAATGGGAGTGGGGAAAGGAAAACTGAAACATCACACATCAAGGAGTTCTTTTGTTAATAATTTTCCTGATTCGCTGGGATAGGCGGCTTCAAATATCACAGATGAGACTTTTCATTGTAAGGCAGTAAAATCCGGGGACTGTCTATTGAGAGTACTTATTAAAACAAAGAATATGGAAGAGAGGACAAGATAACTGCTAATATATACGTTAATGATAACTGTGAGTTCACAAACGAAGGAACAGAGGTTACAGGTTAGTGAGGGTTGTGTGGGAGGGGGGGAGGGGATTTCTAGGTTCTAATATTATTTTTAACTTTGACTCAACAGACTGTGAAATATTTCAGGGATTTAACATCACTAACATTCCAAAACACAGCTGTTGCATTGCTAGTAATGAGATGAAAACTGGAATGATTCGTAGTCCTATTGTTTCCCCCCGCTGATCAAGTGACAATGAAAAAAAAAAAAGAGAGAAGTAGATGTATGTATCCGCAGGAACACGTACTTTTGTTTGCAACTTATAAAGTGATGAAAAGTAAAGGTACAGCGCAGAGGAAATTAACGAAAGTCGTTAGGGATGTGCAAACAAAAAGTAAAATGGATAGTAGAAAAAAAAAGGGGGGTGGGTGGGTGAGATTTTACCTCATGCAAACATTTTAGAGAGGAAAATAAGGTGGAAATGACCTGAATGCTATCAATAGTGGCCTTATTGTATGTGTTGATGTGGCGTGAGGAATTCATTGTTTGTTGTGACAGAATTGTTCTGCGTGAGTTCACAAAATTGCGAGCTGATGGCCGATGATAGCCGGGTCCATCAGACTGAGTGCAATTCAGCGGGGAAATGGGAATAAAATCCAAGTAATAAACAAAGAAAGAGTGAGAGACAGAAAGAGAGGAGTGTGGGGAAGGGAGAGGGGAGAGAAAACACAGCCGCGACCGATGGCAGAAAGGAAATAAAATGACGATGAGGGTGACGAGGAGGAAAACAAGTGACTGGGAGAGAAAGGGAAGCAGATACTGGGAAAGAGAAAAGTATAAGAAAAAGAAAGGAAATTGGGGGGGGGGAGGAGGAGGAAGCATGGAGAGAAAGAGGAAAAGAATGAAGCAATACCAATGGATAGAGACGAAGAATGAGAAGACGAGAGAGAGAGAGAGAGAGAGATAGGGAAAGAGATAAAGAGTCAATAAACATAAGGTGAAGAGGTATACACACACAACATAGAGGATGAACGACTTCGTACCAGGAAAGAGTGAGCGAGAAAAAAACGGTTTATGTGAGCGGTTTAGATCTTTGTCAAGATTAAGTGACATCATCACACGGGCATTGCCGTTTCATAGTGACTCACCCGAATGGTTTCGTTCGATTGTGATTGTGTGAGAATACCCCTGACTGCTAGACAGTGAGGGCCACTCCTCTGGAACAGCCACGGCTATAACACGGGCTACGGAGCGTGGAGACCGGGAGATGTCCTAGTTGATCGACAGTCTGAAAAGAACAACGTCTCTAAGTTAGATCTCCCTCTGGCAAGGGTGTTACATGAAAGAATAATCTCCTTTCCGTTATCATAACTGCATATTGCTCTTGTACGGTTATGCACATTCACACATTTAGAGACAAAAACAATCGACCCTGAGAAAAATAAAAAGTAATCAATCGATACTTCACTTCAAGATAAAATCAAATGAAAAGAAAAAAGGAAAAGAAAATGCAAATTAAAATCTCACTCTTAAAAAAAAAAAAAAAGCACATAGCGTTTCTATCACACAAGAGAAAACGTTCAAAATGTTATTGAGAGTAGAATTAGATTGGGAAAAGAAAAAGATGGAAATAAGTACAGAGAAGCTTTTTGATAATTTCGCCATTGTCCCCATCGATTTTGTTTAGCTTTGATTTCTATGGGCGAGTTCCTTACATTATCAGAGCATTCTGACTGCGATACGCAGATTTTTTTTTTTTTTTTTAAATCTGTGTTATAGATTCCTTGTATCACCACGAATCATTCATTTTGTCGGAATCATAGCGATTAAATCAGTGTTCTACAACTCTGAGAAGCTACATTTTAACACCAAATATTAAAGTGCAATAAAATTCCTGAAATAACAGTTAAAGAGAATCTCGATGAAACAGTATAGTGATCTTTGAAATTTAAGCCTTGTAAATAAAATGTGTGAATTAATGATATTGTTTCCATGAGTTATTGTTTTTTCTTGTCTTTTTGTGCTCTACAATCATGGTATATTGCCTAAGAAACATGACATACTGCCTAGACTTTATAAATTTCTACCAAACAAAATGTTTATATGCAAATCGTTACAGTCAGGATTTTCGAGACACATAACTCTATGTTCATATTTTATCACAAACGTGACAAATGGATCACTGATATTTTGTTGTTGTTGTGTTGCAGAGGTTTTAAATTGTTATGACAGCCAGTATTCATTTAGCAAAGACTGCATCTGTTTTTGTATAATAATATGTGTATGTATATATGTATTTATCTGTATGTGCTGATGAGGGAGAGAGGGAGCAGAGAATACCGTGGATCAGCGGGTGGTCTTTTTTTCCTTGAGGAAAGTAAAGCACTTGTGCTGCACAAACAGACCTGAATCCAATGTAATTCAATTCCTGTCCAAGCACTCAAGTCTGGATCATAATGTCAACATCTCCCTACACATTCTTTCGAGGGGCTTCCAATAAAAATTCTTGCTGATGGTGATAAGCGGACAGTGAGCTGCGAGGATTGTGGACAGAGAGATAGATTTCAGAACACACGACTGGATTTTAGTACCGAGACCGAGAAAGAAATGGCGAGAGAGACAGAGAGGAGAAGATGAAGAGAAGAAAAAAAAAGGCTAAGGAAAGGAAAAGAAAAAGAGAAAGACAGAAAGAAGAAGATGAAGAAAGCAGGAAAAAAGGACACAAGAAAAATGAAGAAAGATAGAAAAAAAAAAGAAAAAGAGAAAGAAAGAGAGAATGAAAGAAAAAAGAAAGAAAGAAAGAAAAGAAAGAAAGAAGGAAAAAAAGAAGAAATAAAGAAGTAACGGGGAGAAAAGGAACAAAACGACAGACAGAAAATGTCATTCATATTCAACGTGAAGTGGATGGAATCACAAAGAGACAGGAGGAGGGGGGAGGGGGCAAGTGGACAGCAGACAGATCAGTGGAGAAGTAGACAGTTGGACAAAGAATCTTCCGAACAGAAGGGCAAGCATGTAGACTGGCAGACAAACAGACAGGTAACAGATTTAAAAGAAAAAGAAGAGAGATAGAGTAGGCGAACAGACAGATAGAAGGACAGAGAGAGCAAGCCGGGGGGGGGGGGGGAGGGGAATAAAAACTTCAGGGTTAGATCTAGGTATGATTCATGCTAAGAAAGGAGACTAAAGCTTTGAGAAAGTTTCATGAAAAAGAGAGAAACAAAAACAATATTAGTTCTATGGCAATAATATTATGCCAATGATAAAAATTCAAATTAAAGCAGAAAAAAAAGTAACAAGTTTGTTTATCCAAATCTAAAAGGCGAACTCAGCTGGCATTTCTTTTCCAGGTCCTCTTAAGGAAACCTGAGCAAGAGAACAAACACTGGAGATCGATACAAAAATTATAATAGTAATTTTATCCAAAGTGGAGTGTGCACAATATCAGAATTGTTCTGATGTCGACATTTTAACAATTGAAAAGAGCAACAATTTAAAGAACTCGTGGCAGTAGAAAGTGCCACATATTACTGCGTCCTCACAAAGAACTGAAAGGCCATCTATCAATTGCTGAGAGCCTATGTATGAGAGAGTGCGGGGCCAATATCAGCTAACTAAAAGCACTGATGTTTCAAAGTAAAAATGAAAGTGGAAATGAACAACAACTTTTGAGGGAGACCAAAGTTTTTGGCAATGCAGTAGGACTTGATGACTGTTACAAGTGATGTATTGAATAAAATGTTTAAAAGTATTATTATTCATGTTGTTCTGTTTGTTAACATAAAATATGTAACAACAACCAGACCAAAAAATAAAAAATCGGCATGAAAACTGTAATTTTAAAGACAATAACCACCCAGTGACTTACGAGATAACCACCCAAAGGGGCCTGAACGGCGAAAGGAGAACGCATCATAATTGTCAATCAATAACAACTGTCAATATCAAAAGAGATCTCGATGAACATGAGAAAGCGTATTATGGTTATGTGTGAGTATTATTCAACTATGAAAAAGGTAACCGATACCAATTTGCATATTTTTCATTTCATTATCATTAATTTGATTTGCTACGTATATAAAAACATACATGCATAGAAATCTATATATAGATGATAATAACTACAATCTGCATATTGGAGCAAGCACAGTTTGTAAAAGAATTAAGGGGGGAGGGGGCAGATGAGGCTTTAGCCATTTCCTTACATCTTTAACCTGAAAAATAACTTTCCAAGAACTTTCATTCAATTGAAGTTTTGAGAAATCCAATTTCCTCCCCCCCCCCTCCCCTCTCAATCCCCAGGCGAAGCACCAGTTGTATGCAGTTGAAGGCGTTTTCGTTTTTCGTTTGTTTGTTTGTTTGTTTGTTGTGATAAAATGATATAATAAATGCATAATAAATATCAGGCAATTGTATAGCAGAGAATAATATCGGCACCCCTCCATGGCAGCCATTGGTTTGATGATGCTGAGTTTGGAGGCCTCACAATGACCCTAAAGTATTCAGTTACTATGTAACGCATCTCTGCGTTGTCGACACTTTTTTATTCAGTTAGGTTTCAAGGCGGTTGGTTTGACAAAATCATCTCTATTATTCTTTATTTCACCATAAAATACAAGAGGTCTACAATACTATTATCAGAACTGACAAAACAATTAGTTGTCAGATTACCTTTAAAGCCAGATCATCATCTGAATAATTATTGTGCAAGTATCTTATGTTGAAACACTGAAAACATTGTCCTATTTTGTAGATTTCAGTACAGTTTACTGATTCTGAATATCCACGTTGCCCGTGGCTTAGTCAGGTGGTAACCTGATCCCGATTTATGAACGGTTGCACAAAGCAAAAGGGTCATTTCAATGAAAGAAATTCTGAGAAAGTTACTAGATCTATATTTTCTTCTTGCTTTTCTAAACACTGCTTTTGTCGTAATTCACTGTACAGTAAAGGTCCATTGTGCACTAAGCTTAACTATTCACAGCACATTGTGTTCGACATTGTAAGCAAGGAATTAGAGTGTTTCCCGCCCTGTGACAATTCAGCCTGGGGTCCACTACCACCACATGGTCACTGCGAGACAGGGAGGAAGTCTTTTTGCTTTGAACGGTTGAAAAATTTCTCTGAGTTTCGGTACGCATTGTAGTCGTGTATTGTTTGTATTCAGCCTCCACTTCCTTTCAATGAATGCCTTAGGCTGCCAAGTAATAATACAAACATTATTATATCACCCTTTGTGTTCCTCAGTTCCACTTCCCAACCTAAGTGCAAGGCACTCAAAGATTGGCATACACATTCCATCTACACACGCACTCAAATACACACACACTCAGTCACACTTAAGCACACACTCAGGCACACATACACGAAGTGCGCCACTCTCAACCTCCCCTCACACATCACTCACACTTCTGATTGCCTCCCTCCCTCTCTCCCTTCCCTGCTTGGGCAAATACCGAGTGATATTCGTGCACAGTTCTATAGCAGCTCCAATTACTCATGACGTGTCGGGTCTGAGCTTGCCAGACTGAAGCCCGCCTGCATGTGCACATGTTGTATTGTTTCAGTGAGACGTGTTTGACAGGCGTAGCGTTTCTGTATACTGGTTAACAAAAGCAAACATTTCATTGTTTGTTCATCGATGCCATTCTTCTCCTGAAATCGCACGCTGCATCTAATTTTTTTCGTCCAGCACCAAGGAACAGCCGAAATTAATCCAAGCTGTCGAGCGCTGCAACTCTCTTATCCTTACCACAAATAGGGAACCAGTTGGAACCTCTCTCGGAAGCGCAGACAGCCAAAGTAATATGGCACACGTTGAGAGGCAGATAGATTCTCGTGATGGAAATTTAGAAGAACCAAAAATGACGTATTGACTTACAGTGGCTCAGAATAGAATTATGTCTGATTTAAAAAGGACTCGAATGAAATAATAATAATAATGATGATGACACAAAAAGCATGTAATAATAATCATAAACATATCTATAATATTCTTTTTAGATTTTCACAGGGAGGGCAAGTCTAAATGCATGTGGATATTGCATATCGATACAGGATAAATCCAAACTCCAGGCCGCTGAGTATATTTGCACATCTGGAACATAATTGGGCTAAATATAATTATGTTATGTCAATGGATCTTTGATTGCTCAGAAAAGATCATTACACTCCAGGTAAATGTGACTATATGGGCGCAATTTATTGCATTGCTGTAAATCCATCTCAATCATTCACAAGATCCTTGGTCGTGATGAATTTATGGATTTTTCTGAAACTGTGTCTGTTAGCTCACCCATCAGAAAGTGTACTGAAAGGGCGAAGTGAGAAAAGATATTGATCACAGCTGCAATAACTGCAATCCGATCTTTCCAAAATGTTTTCCTAATACGACCATGTGCATGATTCAATCAAAGTGAGATTATTTTGTGAGTAAGAAATGCTATGTACACTCCATCTTCCTTTATGGATGTGAGACCTGGACTCTAAACAAAGACCTAGAAAGAAGAATTG
>JBCAUA010060930.1:0-11312 GCA_038406235.1 Peronia verruculata
CGAAGGAGCAAAACAGCTGACCAGTCAGGAGGCTAAACTTACACCTCCTTATCCACAAAGCCAATCACAAGTGCTGTGCCACGTGTTGTCAAACAAAGAAATGGTTATAGGTTAGTCAACAACGTGGCCTGATTATGCAGTCATACATCAACCATCACTTCCTCTCCTTTATCTACCTGTTCCCTCCACCCCCGTCCCCATATTAGTGCACATCTAGCACTGTGCGTTTTTCTCAACTGGACAGTATGATGTGGAATTCTACCATAAGTATTCGGGTATCTTGGTCCGACACTGGGCTCTTAGACGAATTTTTTTTATTTGATAGCGCCCAGGGCAGGTTCTTAGAGGGGTAAATTATAGAGGAAAAATTCCGTTTTGCAGTGGAGGCGAGTTCTTAGGTGGACCAGGCTCTTATACGGAGGGTTCTTAGGCAGCGACCACTGTACTGTGCTCTCAACAATCTCCTATATAGATATAAAGTTTGGTAAATTCTGTTCAACAGGCACAATCAAACTTCAATATGCTCAGTTCAGTGACATCTGAATGAAATCGATTGAACAGCACCTTAACATGCACCTAGGCATTCTACAGCCACATCCAGCCCTTTAAGCATTCTTGTCCCATTTACATGCAGTGACTCACAAACAGCAACAGCTATCCAGTATTTGTGAGCAATGTGTTAAAAAATTGATACTGGTGACGTAAACGTTGTTTTCCTGAAAATATCTCATATTTTTTTTTTTCATTTAACATTTTTATTGTAATTCAGCATAATTAACATTACATAAAACTTACTGTTTTTTTACAGTTGGAGAAAATTAAAACTGAACTTGTTCAAGTTGTAAATTTGGCAGTCTGGCATGGTTGAGGTTTAAGATATGACCATCTGGCAATTGCCTATCCCTGCCTTACACACATGCAGTGAATACTCACAGATACAGCACAAGTCCCAGAGAGTAGATGAGCAAATTCAGCAGGAAAGTGATGAACAAGTTGCCCCAGTGGCTGAACTTCTCCCAGGCCATTCCACACCATTCCTCTGGAGATCAAATGATAAGATTTAACATTGTTTACTATAGATAAGGATTAAACAAATCACCTTGACATACAAAAATTTCTGCAGAACTGTCATTATACAGGACCCTTCCATGCTGAGTGAATCTTTCATGGAAATAATTATTTTACTGATAACTTTCAGTCTCATCAAATCTGAATATACATCCTAGATAACTGCCCTTAGGAGGTAACTGTACATATATATACAATATTACCTATTCTGAAAGCAATACATGTTTTTTCCTTAAATTGTTTTTCGCACTATCATCTTATTCTTACAAGTTACTGTCTATACTTAGACCACATTTGTCACATAAGAAATGCCAAATCTGTCTGAAACTTGTAACTGTTTCTGGCAGAGCCCATTGAACAGGAAATATTGTGACCTGCTTTTCAGAAATAACAGAAAGACACTCTTGTGAATGTTGCAATATCCAGGATAATCATCATCATCCTAAGCAGAATGTGTTACTGAGTGAAAGACAAAGGCAGAGGAAAAACAGTATTTGACACTATGATCATTTATGGAGGAAAAAGAGTTGGCAGAATATTCAGATGAAATGAAAGAGCAGAAACAAGGGTGAGAAAATACCGGTGGTAAAATGCAAGATACACAGCAGAGACATTTCCTCTGTGCAAACTCTACTGAGGTGACCGACTCATTTGTTTCATTTTCACAAGTCTTTTTCTTCACAACACAGAACAGGTCAGTCAGTAAATTGGGACAACAAAATGAATCACAGTTGTCCATGATCTGACAGCAAGTAGGTTTTGAACATCTTCCCAGACATTTACACACACCAGCTGCACTGGTTCACACCATGCCCATAACTGGATACTTCATCAGTAAGTCAATGCAAAGTCCACCTCTCATTAACCGTCACACAGTGAAGGAGACCAGGAAAAAAAAAATATATATATGTTTATATAGAACATTAATAAAATCCAGGCCGAAAACAAAACAAAAAATCTAGTAAAACTGGGCCAAGGAACACCACTGCCTGCTGTTGCAATGTGATTCATGTTGCAGCATGTCAAAGCAAAGCATATCTAGCTGATACGAACAGCTGCCAGGTTTGTATGTGAGGAGTAAACATAAAACATAACAGCATAACAGTCCAATGCAGTCAGGACTCAACCTATGTTTAACTGTTGCTGTATTGATGTCAAGTGCAGAAGTGGATGAACTTCCTATCACACCAAGGGGGAAATAAAAAAAAAGAAAAAAAAAAGAAGAAGAAGTTTGTTATTGATTTGCTGTAAAATCAAATGCAAATCTCCCAGTTTCCACAAAGAAACAGAGATTCCCCTCTCAAAAACTGATATTTTGCCATAGCGTAAGTGACAATCTTCTACAGCTGGCTGTCATCTCACAGGATGTGTAATTTCTAGTGTCTACAGAGCAACACCAACAAACAGATCCTGTTGTTAATTTGTTCCTGACTGAGTACTGTTCTCTCAACTGGTGATAGTGACCTGCCACTTATCACTTCACATTATATAAAACAAGGAAGTAGATGAGCAAAGGGACAGATATCCTGGTTTAGACACTTCAGGTCATGTAAAGGGGAAAGTGTCTCATATTAATATTTCTCCTTGGATAAATCTACTCTTCTCTGCAAAATTTTACATACACATGGGTGTACATATGCATGTGGGCATGCTACAAGTATAGAAAGAGAAAACTCCTGTTTCATATAAGGACAAACTGCCTTCAATTACTCTAATCACAGAAAAAAAAAGTACCTAATTTTTCTGTGTCAACATGTTCTGGTAGAAATCCTGGCCTCTGTCGTTGATGATGAGCTTCATCCTCATTGCCTTCGTCCACTAAAGCACGGTCACTATCTGGACTTTTCCTTCTATCTCGGCGATGTAAACCATTTGTCTGTGGAGATTAAAGATTATCTCAGTTACCACTATCCTAACACCATGGAAGGGATAACCACCTCTTTGGTCCCCTCTTTTTGCTCAAATTCAACTGATTTCAATCTTCAGTGATTGGAAAATTGCTATATAACTAGTCTGCAAAAGACATGAATGAAGATTTTTTTCTCACCCTTTATTGGGCTTAATTAAATAATTCATGTCAGAAAAAATGTCTGAAGTTTTCTTCCATTTTGCAGTGGAATGTTGCTTGGACGATTCAGAATTAAGTCAGGTTTTCAAATATAATTCATTCAAAATTATAATTTCACAGGATAAATTTTTGCCAGTCCTCTGTCTTAAAACATTGGTTTCCGGTGCAGATGTGAACTTTTCAGTGTAAACTCAAGCAAGAAGAAATTAGGAAAGCTAACAATCATGATGCTAAAAATAAAAGTAGTAATGATCTTATATCTAAAATGAAAATGCTCTCAATTTGAACATACAATCTACCTCTAGAATGGAGGTTGAAATTACTAGTTTCAAAAATGGGAAGGGGAAAAAAAATATTATGGCATACCCGTCCACCTGAACGCCTACTGCCAGACCGAGATTCTTTATGTTTCTGTGCTTCTTCAGTCTTGGTGTTCATCCCTTGGCCACTCTCTGCTGCAGTCTGATTGGTCAGTTTGTTGGCATCTCGTAGATCATTGTTGATGTAGTCGTGCTGACGAGCATTACCTGACAATTTGGATGTGCTGGAGGTGGTTGTGGGCTTTCCATTGTTTAAGACGGTTTCACTAGATGATGATGGCAAGGTACCAAAATCATCTAACCCTCCGTGAGTAGTTCCTTTTGATTTACCCACAGAACTAGTCTGAACTCGAGACTTGTTGGTATTTTTGGTCTGGAAGATCCTCCGTGGGTCAAAAAATAGGGATTCTTTTGATGTTATCGGTACTGAAGCACTTTGTGGTTTTGAAGAAACTGGAGGCTTTGTGGTATTTGCATATGACGTTTGTTTACTCTCAGAATTGCCTGAGCCGTGCGCATCACTCTCTGAGACTGAGGCTCGTGCTCCAACACCTTGGGAGGGGACATCATCCACAGCACAGCCAGAGCTGCTGGCACTGCTCCCACTGCCTCTCCGACTCATGGCAGCTTGAACAAGACTCTCAGAACTGCTGCTATGGCTGCCTGCTCCCAGCACATTATCTTCAAAGTGATCCAACCCATAACGCGACGTGGGTGACATTCTTGGCTGATCGCCATCTCCTCCCAGAGAGCTCTTGGGCCAAAATTTTGAGCCTGATGCAGTCCTTTTGACATTTGGACGCATCAATTTTGCATCCTTCTTCACTGGTTTTGGGACTGTGCTCCTGATGTTACTATCTGTGCCCAGAGGTGACTCAATTTTGCTTGCTGGTGATCTTGCAGTTTTAGGTGTTTTTGCAATGTCCGAGTAAGAAGGTTTAGATGAGTCAGATGGAGACTGTTCTGAATGGGAATCTTGTTTGGATGATTGTACAGGACTGGTACTTGAACCATCTGCAGAGGACATGTTTTTATTATCAAAGGAGTGCCATTGCTTCATGGCTGATTCATACATCCTACGTCCTTCATCACTGGTAAAGTTGTTGTCCAAATCAGCAAACTGATGTCTGTTTCCCCGATCTATATTAATACCCAGATCAAGATTGACACTTGCTTGGCTCTGCATCCTCAAGTAATCCATGATGTCATCATGAGCAGCAGTTGAGGGGATACTTGGCTGCTGCTCCAACTGATGCCTCTGAAGGGGAAAAACAGGTGGTGGGGTACTGGGATCAAACAGTGGTGGAGTGTGCAGCAAATGTGAATGGGGCATATTTTCCAGTGGAATTCCATGAGACAAGCTGTCTTGTGATAAACCCTGGGGCAAAGTTCCTCTGTTGTCTCCCCGCACGGCATTCTCAGGACTGGAGACATTCAAACTGGAAGCGCTTGGAACTGACAATCTGCTCTGTCTATCTGAACTGGTGAATGGGCTAGGACTAGAAGTTGATGGCTGAGACATCTGTCGATAGACATGATTATTTGAATCTCTGTCTGCATGGAAGACTTGATCCGCTGGTTGAAAGCCACCATGGCCTAAAAATGACAAATTTTGTTGGTCATTTCGGTTCGTAGGTGTTCTGTTTCTCGATACATCAACTAATCTTCCAGCTAGGTCACTTGCCACTTGAAATTGCTGGGGTGAGAGATGGCCCCTCTGCCAGCCAAACTGATTCTGGTTCTCAAAATCTCTGGGAACATTTGGACTTGCAGAATCTGTTGGGAACTGATTTTGCGATATGTCTTGTGTCAAAGGCGCAAGGGGCTTAAAGTCTGGCAAATCTAAGGAGTTCCATGGATAGAGATTGCTGAAGGCCGGATGGCCAGCTTGTGGAGATATCCCACTGAAAGGTGTCCACTGGCCACCGGTGGGAGATGTTGGGGATGCAGGATGAGCCCCAACTGCTGATGAATTGGGTGCTGCTGCTAATTCAGACAGCTGACGGGAAATTTTTCCAAGTGGATCTTCATTGTCATCCATGGTACTGTGCTAGCTGCTGTGCATCTTCTGCATAAAAAAAAATTAAAAAAAATGGAGAGATGGCTGTTGTAGAAAAAAGATTAAAAACTGAAAGTGTGATAAAAGTAACTAATAATAATAGAGATAATAGAGAGTATTTATATAGCGCTTATCCCCGTAATTACAGGCTCTAAGCGCTTTACAATCTATTATTACCCCGACAGACCCAAAGAAGATACTCATGAACGTTCTCAGCTTCCTGGGAAGCATACAAGGCGGCTGCCTGTTAGGCGTTCAAATCCTTATCAATCTAACAATATTAATCACTGTCTATAGTCGGGTACCCATTCAAACCTGGATGGAATCAGGAAATATGTGTAAATTGCCTTTCCCTAGGATGAAATGTCGGGACCAGTCAGGGTTCGAATCCGGAGCTTCAGATCTCGAGTCGACGGCCTAACCGCTAGCCCAGACACCACAAAAGATCCCTTTTTTTTTTTTTTTCATGTGAAAATTTCTCTTTCGAAACATTTACTATAAAGTGTTAAGATCTCTCTTTTTCAATTCTATCGAAAAGCCGATCCGTTCCAACAGTTTCATTGATTTTATACTTGATACAAAATAGCTTATACAGATTTAATCGTATTATTTGTCATTTAGAGGGGGCTTTTATGGGAATTTTTAAATGTTACAATGGCCTAGGATATCATTTACCAAATAACGAAAGCCCTATCATAGTTTTCTGGGTTTCAGCATTGTAACGAATTATGATTATACAGGTGGAATACGTGCGAGTGTGTTTTGTGAGCGTACATATGCTGGCCCGTGGAAATATTGCGTGATCGAATGTGTCTGAGATACTCTCTAGGCATTCTGTGCAGAATGGTTTTTAGTCAGATTTTGTGTATGTGAAGTACGTCACGTTCGTACTACGTCACGGTTTTATGTAGTGATAGCTCTGATAGTTGTTATCTATAAGGATGTAGCGAAGACTAGTAGCTTTGGGAGAATTCCAGAGAAAGAGGGTTCCAGTCGGGCTGGCATCTATATATAAGAGCTCATGAAGAGAGAGAGGGTCATGCATTGAATAAGAGAGAATGGAGTGTGTGCTGTATGCATCAGAGTTAGACAGCTGCCCTGGAGCCGGTATCGTTATCAATCACCTGCAATAAATTCTGCATCGTTTCAACGTTGAGGATTCCTGTTGTTATTTCTTCACCGCCGTGTGCGTCTCATCTGTATGCACCACCTGATCACCGCTTACAACGTCACGACTAACATCCAGCAGCACCCAGGAAGTTTTTGACAAGCACATCTGCTGATATTTTAGGGTTAACACAATGAACGCAACGCTGTTTTTGGAGAATGAAGCGAAACAAGAGGTTGTCTTTCAATAAGGGGGGAAATTCTATTAGAGGTAGATGGGAGAAGTACTTGAAGTGTGAAGAAATAATAAATTTGTCAAAGCAGGTCAAAACTAAAGGTTGTGTTTCATAAATCTGTCGGTTTATAGCACAACTCTTTATCGAACCACTTGGTGATATCCGGCACAGTTTTGGCGTATTTCTCCACATTCCACAATTTTTGACACACTTTGCAGAAGGGAACAGCTCCATAACGATAGTGCATGTACCGCACTTCCTTCTTCTCCGAAAGAAGTTTATAGTCTTCAAAAATGGAAATATACTTATCCTTTTCTTGCAACATTTTAAGATATTCTCCTTCATGGCGAGATAATTCTAACAGCCGCTCTGCTAGTTCTTTGGGTGAGGCAAAGTCTGCCGTGTTAATAAACGTGCTGGGCGGCAAGTGTTTGTAATATGTGTCACTTCCTCGAGCTATCAAAACCATATCGCTTCCGTAAAATCTGAAGAATTTCTCAGTAATATAATCTGTGCAAAAGGCACTTTCAAAACTTAGGTAAAACCTGTACGCGCTTTGGATTGTCTCAAGGCATTGGTCGTCCGATTGCCTAGCGCATTTAAAGGGCCCGCATCCACCGAAGACATCTACCTGGATGTATTTTTTCATTTCCTTCACATACTTTTCCCGTACTGAATGCGTGCCGCAGTGACTCACCATCCAGGCAACCATCTTGGTTTTCTTAGCCACAATGGCGCGGTAGTCCTTTTGTAATGGAGTGTTCCTACGCCGTATCAGGCCGTAGCTGTCGATAATGTCAGAGTCCAGGCGATAAGTAACTGTCCAGTTAAAGACCTGTGTCCACTCTGGTGAGTACACTGCGCTCTTTGTGACCCAACTTGGCTGCTCCGGCTCGTGGTTGTGAAAGATATATATCTGTCCCGGCGGTCGTTGTACGGGCAGTCCTGTCATCATCGTCGCTATAGAGGGAAGAGAGAAAGATATGGAGACTGTTTCATTGCTGTTTGACATTTTCTTTCTTTCTTGGTATCTTTCTTTCCTTCTCTCTTTCTGTTTTTTGTCTCGTTCTTTACTCTCTTTCTGTCTTTCTTTCTTTTCTTTCTTTCTTTATTTTTTCGTTGTTTCTTTCTTTTCTTCTCTTATTCTTCCTTCTTTTTTGCGTTTTTTTTTTTTTTTAATTTTACATATTTCCTTTCTTCCTTTCTTGCTTTTTTTTTTTTTTCTTATCTATCTCTTTTTTCTCTCTTTTTTCCCTTTTGAGTTTCTATCTTTAATATGTTCATTCTTTCTCTCCTTCTTGTCCTTTGATTCCCTCTAATACTGTTCTTACATTCTATTTACATTCTTATATATTACATATACATATTATCATTTATCATTTATCATATATATATTACATGAAATTATTATGTTGTTAGAAAAGGTATGTGTGGATGGGAAGGAATGGCTTGGGGGTAAAGGGAGGAGAAAGTTGTGTGTATAAAGAGGGGGGGGGAGGAGGAAGGGTGTAACGAACCAGCAAAAGCTACAGCCGAACTGTTTGCCAGATGTGTTCTGTTGGTAGTGATCACACAGGGAAACTCGGGGCAGAACCGTAAAGGTCGGAGTTCAGGAATCACCGGCCAGAAGCGGGGTTTGTAGTACCATAAGATGATCTTCCTTCTCTCGATTCCACTCGCATTCCAGCTGTTCTTTTTGCCCTCGAAGAATGTCTCCTCTTTAAACGGAATGTAAACTTCCACCTCGTCTTTTTTCGTTGTCCTGTTGTCCTTGGGACTCTCAAACTGGTGCATGTGGTAGACACGGAACTGAACGCCGTTTTCTTCTGTGACATCTTCGGACGCATTCGTCCAGATTGTTTGAGAACCGAAGCCAGTATTGATAATTTCTGTCAGGAGCATCTGAATGATATACTGTGGGAGTTGTCGTCCTTTCTCGTCTCGAAGAAATTGACTTACTTTAATGAAAGCCACGTTAATCGGAACGTACGGCCCCATAAGGCGCATGTGGTGGTCTATGAAGGCGATGAAGGTCTCATTGAACAAGAGTTGTTTCCAGTCTTCTATTGAAACCCTAAGATAGTTGTCAAAGTTCAGATTAGAGGAAAACTCGTGTGAAGGCGACCTATGGGGAACATTTTGAACAACCTTTGGGGCCTTTTCCACGCTGCCGTTATTGGAAGATGTTGATTTCTCCCACAGAGGTGAAGCATAAGAAGGGGTCCTGACTTTCCAAGCTGTACGCGAGGGCTGTTGTTTGGAAACGATGTATGCGTAAAACCCAAGGCTTGTGATGATGAGGAGCAGCAGCAAATAAAATTTATTCTGGTGACCTCTTCGCAATATCTGTGAAATTAAAATAATAACAATAATGACAAAAATATTAACAGTAATAACAAACATTAAGTTCAAATACATGTACAGCAAAAGGAACCAAAAGAAGGATAAGAAAAGCAATACAATAATAATAAAACTATCACCAATGAAACGATGATGATATTAATCTTTCTAGTAAATAAGCTTGAACCTTGTAATTGTTACCATGTTTTTGTTGTTGTTGTTGTTGTTGTTGTTGTTTTGTTGTTGTTGTTGTTGTTGTTGTTATTGTTGTGTGTCAAAGTGTGCTCTCCTTAAGTAAAAAGTTATACCCCCAACTCCGCTGCATCAATTGAAATAGAAAAAGAAATTGCAGTGGTTTGTCCTATTCTACTCAAAACCAGGAAATCGGTCCTAATAAAGGCAGTCGCTATGACAAGCAAGACCTTAAGGTAATTTGAAGTAGTTTGTGAACTCCGAAATGCAGTTTCGTAAAGTAATTTGAGCAGGTTATCGAAGAATTGATAGAGAAAGGCCCATAACTGCTCCCTCATGTTACTTGTAATGTGGTTTTTTGAATTATCGACCCTGACAGAGTTTGCCGGTGATAATCATTGGTTGAATAATGTTTGGCAAAACTTCTTCCCACGAACATTGCATATCCGCAAACTGAATTTTTTTCATTTATCTAGATTGCTCCCCAATTTCCAGGACCGTCAAGGCTGCCTCACAAAATTTTATCTTGGGCCAGTAAGGGGAACTTCAAATCTAGCCTGTCATCAAGCCTGATATTTACCATCCATTGTCTCCTTGAATTTTTCCGATCCCCTCGTCTCCCACTCTCCACTGACACCAATTTATTGTCAGGGTCAGCCTTTGGGGTGATTTTTAATTATAGAGAAATTTCTTCGGAGATTTTGGAAATATTTCCCTGGCAGTGACTTCTCCGTCTACTCTTAATCCAAAACTGGAGAACGATTTCACTGCCAAGAGATCTTCAATTAAGGTGTCCTAACTGTTGCATGCGAGATCTCCGAAATACTTTCGACTTTATCAGAGAGTTCTCAACATCGGATCCTCTACTCACGGCATCAGTGGAGGATGGAGTCACTAAAAAAGAAAAAGCATTTTGTGCGTGCCAATCCTTCCCATTCTTTGGTAAGATTTGAATCCGATGAACTTTTATTGAGTAGTACACGTCTAACCCGCAAGATGCGACATTTGCTCGACCAGCTTCCTACAGTCTTCATGTAAGTCTCACACACTTTTATGCATTTTACTGAGTGAGAGACCGCCATTCTATGGTGCTATTTCATTGCTCTTTCTGAAACTGGCTTTACACAGTTTAAGCTCATCTGGCAACCACGGATCTCGACTAAACGAACTGGTGTAGCTCTGGTGTAAAGTTCAGCAATCGGTGATATTTTCCTGGGGAAAAAAAGTTCTTAGAAAAGGAGAAAGAATGAAGGGCTAACAAGAACATTTCACGAAATAGTCCTTTCTCTTATAGTTCATAACTACGTATTCACATGATGAATATTTTGCATTGTACTTTTTTTTTTTTTTCATGTGTTTCCAATAATAGGAGCAAAAGTCTTTTTTTTTTTTTTTTACTTTAAAATGCATTTAGATCTATTTTGAAAAGGCTGTTGTATTATGCAACGGAAAGTAACTAGTGGACTGACAGAAAGTAGCTCATTTACACACTTTTCCTGACTCAACAAAGGTTAAACTATCTGCCTATCATATACAGAGAACGCCATTGTTAGTCTGATAAGAATAATTTGAGTAGCCATTTGTAAATGGCAGGCGAAGTGTAGGTTACCCAGGAAGTTACAAAGTGGATCTAGTTCTGTACTTTGTTGCATTTTGAAACGGTTAAAGAGTATTCTGCATAGGATCAGGAGCGGTATAAAGTGGTTTCTATAACATTTTAGCCATATAATATTGTTAATATTAGTACGAGTATTGTATTTGTTGTTATAAGTTTCTGCCGCCATCAGCAGTACCCGAGCTCAGTTCTGTGTCGCTCTATCTCCATTTTAGGGCTATTTGGAAATATATATATATATATTATAAGATCATTACGTTTTATGGCTATATATATATATATATATAAATATAAATATATATATATA
>JBCAUA010060941.1:0-11312 GCA_038406235.1 Peronia verruculata
GCGGTCGCGGTCGCGCTCTGATCGAACGGCCCCTCTATAAAATGACTAAACCATTTCAGGACGAAAAGCCGCGGCCGAGACCGCGCTCTGTATAAACGGACCTTAATTCCTATAATCAGCGTTCCCGGTTCTTGAAATTGTCACTGGCTCGCCTCCTCTACCATTGCCATTACCATTATTCAGACCCATTCCTCCGTGTTATTTTTAAGTGTGTCGGTGTCAGAAGTAAAGACTGTTCTTTTAATCTGCTGCTAATACCCAGATAGGTTTTTTTTCTTTTTTTTAACAAAATATGATAGACTAATTTGAAAGCAAGACTGAATATCAAAGGCTTAGGATGAGACCTTTGGTTTATAGAAACTGAGTATTGTGTATAATTGTGTATTGATAAAACTCTGTGGCCATCTCTCTATATAAATCACGCAAAATGTTATTTACCCTCAATCTCATTAACTTTCTCTTCATCCTGTATCTAGATTTCAAAAAAAAAAAAAAAAAGAGACGCTCTTTTTTTTTTTTTTTTAAACAAAGAGGAAAAAAAAAGATACATTATTATGATTCAGACATTGTGGTCCATCTTACAATTAAAGAATGTGACAGCAGCATTTGACAGCTATGAATAAGTATCATCATCAGATTACTCTTTGGAAAATTTGATTTCTACGAGTCTTTTAATGTAACTTTTTTTTTTTTTTTCTCATCATTTTTTAGAATCTTCTTTACTCAGGAAAGCAATTCTGAAAGAGCGCATGCACCTCTTTAATTTTATTTTATTTTATTTTATTTTATTTCATTCCATTTTTGTTTTAATCTTTCCATCCCTGATGATTCTTAAAAGTGCACACGTGACAACATCAACATTGCAATGCTAAGTGGTTCAGCTCAGTTTTGTGGAACAGTCTATATTTTTAGACGTAAGACAAAATTATTATAGCCTAATGTAGCGATGCCCCTTCGTTTGATTAGTCATCTAAAACGTGCCATTCTATGTTCCACTTACTTTAAAAAAAAAAAAAAAAAGCATAATAATAATAATTAATAAATCTGAAGGAAAGACCGAGATGAGAAAACTTTAGATTTGAAACTCGGCTGATCAAGTTTTCATCACAAACAATGATTTCTGTTCCGTAAAGTGTAGGACACCAAAATAACTGATGTTTCATTAAATGAGAATAAACTTTCAATTATAACCAGCAACAATAATGACAATAATAATAGGAATAATACTAATAACAAAATAAACGCCTTAACTAAATAAATTGCAAATACAATATCATTATGCCTCAAAATGACAAATCTTATTAGAATTCTAGATGACTCCACCTATATTATACTCTATAACCTCAGGAAACATTCCGATATCAGCTAGTATTTCTCATTCTTAGAAACTAATCGATAACATTCTAGACATTCATTTTAGCAACCAATGATATGCTTCTCAAACTACAGCACTGACTTTAAACCTTTTGAAACCTGTCTTGTTCTAATGTTACTCATATCTTATCCTATGGGGCTGTACGACAAAACATACGTTACTCAGGATCTAGGATTATGTCTCATTGTCTATGAAAGAGCTTTCTTTCGGAGTGCGAATAAAACCTTTTTAATGTTATCTCATCCTCTAATCAATTTCATAAAAACGAATGGCTAGATTTGCATAACGACAGAAATGAGAACTTATTAACCCCTTAGAGTCAGAGCTCATAGACTGTGATCTTTCATGAGTGGCCTGCTCTATTGAGCCAGATCTAGTTAGAAACGAAATCCGTTTCGCTTCCTGCCTACCCCATTCATATTCAATTGTTATCTTATATCCTAGTAGTAATATCAAGATTGCCTTGATGGATCTGACTGGAACATTGTTTCACAGACATATCTTATAAAAAGTGAAGAGGAGATGAAGTTGGTATATTATTCCAAACAACTCCAGAACATGAAAACAGAAAGAGAAAAAAAAAAACTAGATCCAATTAAGGTTAATAATCGATCATGGTTTGTGGCGTTTAGCTTCTCAGACAGTGGAACAAACTAGATACTCATCGTGAAACTAGACTGGCATGAAGTTTGCATCGCATCGCAACTCAGTCATTTTCTGTCGTTGAGCCAAGTAGCCCAAGGCCAGCAATTTCCTCTCTTATTGCTTGATAGCCGTACATAGCATCCTTGTTGCCATGGCAACACGGAGTGAGACTGACGTGCCAAAGACCAGTTATTTGGCTAGTTTAGGTGAGAGCATTCTATTTATGACAGAAAAGAAGACAACAATGATATAAACTGTTTTACGAACTCTTTAATTTTTGAAAACACACCCAGGCTATACCGCCTGCTTCTGAATTAAAAACAAATAAATGCATAAGTAAACAGTGTATGAATAAATAAACAAACAAATAAATAAATACGTAGATAAACATAAATAAATAAATGAATAGAAAATAGTCCAAACTCGACCGATTGGCTGGCTGCGATATTAGCAAAGGTTCTCGATAGAGCAAAGTGTGAGGCTGACCTTTGAAACTGTGCTTCTATGTAATCTTTTGTTCAACTAACCATTCATCCAGTTGATGCTCATAATGTAATTGATATGTTTCCTTATGAAAAGGCTCCAAATAAAGACACATACATAAACACATTTTACTTTTCCCCTATGTCTTAAAACATAGAAGAAAAATACGTTCACATTTCCTAAATCTCCCAATTTCCAGATTTAATCTAGTGTTTGATGAATACTGCATTTGATGAATAGTGCATTTCGTTGTGAAAGACATCAATGACAAAGTAGAATAATTTTTAAGAAGAAGAGGGGACAGGAAGAGATAGCTTTATATTACAGGATACAGAGAGAGAGGCATCTTACACCAAACTGTTTTCAGTACTCATCTTTGTTTTATTTTCATTGCTTTTTTTGAAAGCTCCTACATTCTGACATTTCTAATTTCAAATCAAGACCAAAATGCTATGCATACTCAAAAATCATGAAAAGACTGACCTGACCACGAAAAAAGAAAATGCATAGTTAATTCATACAGCAAGAGTTATTTTTGTATGGCGAAGCAGCTCAACTATATTGCAATGCAGAGTTTTGAATATGATATTAAAAAAAAAAAAAAAAACTCGCATCACATAATTATTATTACCTTTTGACAGTTACTGCAAAACATGCAATTCCATTTTGAAAATGTCAAGACGTCGAGCAATCTTGAACAAACAAGGAAGGATCTTCCAGATTTCTTGATGCTGCAGAGTAGATTACAAAGTCCTCATTTATTCTCAAGAAATGATATCAATAAGTGGTTTAAGTTTGCATGAAATAACATGGGTTTTTCATGTTTGGAATAAGTATGGTTTAATCTTTCTTTTGATATGTTTATATGACTGAGCAATCTAATAAAATAGGAACGTATTTCATTCGAACATTTTTACATGGTTAGACATTTTCATTTCTCAATTTGCTTATCATTTTAAAATTTGAATAACGTTTTGGTCAAGGACTGACGTTTTAGAACACAAGACCGCTTGATGGACGAAGACAGCGTAGAGAGACCATGAGTTAATATCTGGAGGATAGATCAAAATGCAGGTACACATTTTTGGACAAGCTTCGACATTAATTGTCCTCGTAAATGGTATATTTATCGGGACGTAACAATTCACTGTAAGCAGGAAGTATATCATAGAAACGTACAACAGTCTAAGGTCATGGGACATTGACATGCATTATTATTTTAATGTCACATAGTGATTATCAGGGGTGTCCAGAGTTTTTAGATGAGTGCCAGATTTTATAAGGTGAAAAAATGTATGGGGTTGAACGTTCAGCTTGACATTCTCTTTAAACCTTAGACATTAAAATAGTCAATGAAAATGAACTATTTCTGAAATTTGTATTTGCAAATGATATCCAAGAATAACATGTCTGCACTAAAGTGAAGGATGACACTCAGATCTCGACTGTAGTAAATAGTTCTTCTAGAAAAAGAAATCCATGTCTGAACTGATTTGACGACGAGGCTGTGGACTCAGCGAAATTTTGCACACTGGCTGCGGGCCGGACTTTGGACATGCCCCGTGTAGATGGACGTATGACAGGGATACTACATACTGATGAAGTCAGAAACATGAGAATTGGAACAGGTGTGCAAAAATACACTTTTGAACCACTAGATTATGAATGTGATTGTAAAAGCTCGATCTCGTCATTTTTTTTTTTTTTAACTGCCAGACGAGGTTGCAGGCTTGCCAATGTGTCAACAACAATATCTATTCATATTTCAGAACAGACAGTTTGCGTCTAATGACAAATTACAACGAGTAACTGCTAGACCACGGACACTGCCATAACGAGCATTTTTTATAAATGCGGATCCGTTCCTTGACACTTCTAGGGCTGATTTTATAATCTGTCCCGAGAGACAGACATGACCCTTTGATTGAGGTCTTTTGTGTCTAGAGACAAACACTTTATCCCTTTGACCACGTTCACCTTTTGTGGGGCTGTGGGACCCTCACAAAGGCCTGGTCCGGTCTTTCAATACTCCTAACGGAAATTGAAACACGCCTTCCGGTCGGTGGCGCTGTACTAAACAATGACGTTGAAACTTATTGTGTCTAGATTTTGTTGCAACATTGCCCGTAACAAGTCTGCCGACTCGACACCATTGTGTTGATAATTAATTTTTACTATTATTTTTTTTTTATTATTATTATTGCATTCGGCATCGCACTGCTGCTTTGCACGACGTGTGACATTTGGTTTTGTGCAATGACAAAAGCGTAGGCAGAATAGTTTTAGTGAGCAAGAACACTGGTGTGGTCTGAGGGTTACCTGTCCTCGGGCTTCAGTCTTTCAGAACAAGATTTCAAGAAATGTCCTATTGATCCTGTCAGCTACATTTTTTTTTTTTTGTTTTGTTTAATTAACTATTGTGATGCATACACGTGACATGAAGAAATTTATACAACATCCCACTATTGTTAATGACTGCCATGTTATAATAACATTGTTGCAGTAAGTTAGAGCATTATAATCATATTTAATCACAAGCTACATTCCGATCGATTGGCCACTTCTCTTGTTAGTTTCAGTCTGGGCAAGCCATATCATTTTGTTGTCTTCACCTCGAGCAGTCTTAGTCATAAGCTGGAGACGCAAAGACCCATAACTATACCATAATGAAGACACTTGTTTTCAGCTTGTTAGCGGTCCAGGTAGATGGAAGGCGATACGCTGTAATTTCCCTGACATTAACAACATTGGACCTGATGTGGGATGATAAAAGCACTACAGTCTCGTGATGGATGGGGAAAATTGACCCTCGTCTCCAAGAACATTATTATTATATATCTGGACCATGTCTCATATAACTACCAGGTACAGGAGTTATATTTCCCCTTAAGGCTTTGTGTATATATGAGTGTGCCTGTATGTGCGCGTGTGTGTATGCATGTGTGTGTGTTTTGTTTGTGCGCTCGGATCGGCGCATTTTTGTGTATCTGGATGGGTATAACATGTGTGTATGTTATCAGTATGTGTGCTAATTAGCTGTGGATGAGTGCTGTTTGTATGCTTTAAAAATCACTAGATTTAACTCGGCTAATTTACACATACACACACAGACACAGACACACACACACACACACACACATGCAGATTCACAACAGATTTAAACCACAAAGTCTTTTATTTTCAACATCATCGCTGACGGGGGGGGGGGGGGGGAGAGAAAATGCCCCGTCTCTGCGTGACAGAGGAATGATCCACTGATATCATTATGCGGTAAGATAACAAGATTACTTATGTTCTGAATGGTAAATTTATCTTTTGCGCCAGTATAATATTTATCCTTTACTCAAATGCAATATTTATCTTTTGCTCCGCTATAATATTTACCTTTACGCCAGTGCAAAAAAGGCATCGACCGGTAAATATAGCAATGACATACTATTCTCACTTCCTGTTCTTATCCATTTTCTAAAATCCCGAAGAAATTCCATTAGAGGCTGTCGGTTTTTATTTTAAAACAAATAATTATAGAAAAATAAACAAAACATCCCAGAATGACATACACGGATGTTCTTAGTTTTGAAATGGACCTCGTAATGCGCATTTTTGTTTTCTTTTGAAAGCTCAGGATGTTTTTTGGCTTATGATAATGAATTAGCTCTTCTCCATAAAATGAAAAAAAGAAAAATGCCTTTAAAGTGGCCAGAAAGAAATAAATGAACAGGGAATGTCAGACAAGAAGAGCGCAGATGGAATGGAAAGGGGGGGGGGGGGGCTGACAGGGGAACATTACGTTAGTTTGCCTAAATAACAGTAACTGCACCTTCTGTTCAGTCCCATCCTGTCCCATTTTCTAGAAGCAAATGAAGAGTCTCTGCCTTTCTCTTTTTGTTCATACCAAGCCAGAACTGACAACGACAAGTGAGTCTATTAACTTTGTTGCTGGCTTACGGAAGATAATTTAAGTAATTCGAATTCGAATAATTTTCAGACAAAATCATCAGCAGTAATGAAGCAGCTTAAATGGAAAAAACAACTTTTAAAATCAATTTGCCAAGTACTTCCAACAAAATTGAAATGGATTTAGGGAATGTATCGAAAGAGCATAATTATAACAGTGTAATAAAATCAAATTCAAAGTCAATTACTTCTCTACCTTAAATTTTTGGGGATGTGGAAATATTCATGTGTTGCGAGCGCATATTTGCAAGTCAAGCAGCGAAATGCCCTGACCTGGCTGTGGTGTGCAACTGTCTCACCATAATTCTTCCTGACTGACAGGCATAGTAGAAATCTTTCAATTTTGTTAATGCTTATGACTGCAGTGCCACAGCAGCTCTTACATAAAGGTATCCTCCCCGGTTATAACTGATGCAGTACTTACACCTGAATTCACTGTAAAGGTACAAAACTGAACTTCGAGATAACCTCGATCAGGAGGTTGAAAGACGTATATAGAACTTACAAAAACTGAAGCCTTTTAGATTTTGACATTTAGTTCAATGCTTTGACGCCTCGTCAGATGGCTATCTTACCAGTCCATTAAACTTTCGTGTCGTTGTACATCCCGCTAACAAATGCTATCTTAAGTGGAAGAAAGTGCGTTATCCAAAACAGCCACAAGCAAAGTAACACATTACGAAATGTCACCTCAAAACAGGGTCCATTGCATCTGAAATATCGAAATCGGAAAGCAGAGTCTCCAATGTAACAATATCGGAAATCGAATGGCAGTATTGTGTAACAAATGTCACTGAGATTTTATCACCAAAGACAAAAAGCAGGTAAGCACTGGGCAAAGAGGAAAATGTCAAGAAAAAGTAAGAGAACACTTTGGTATCCTTAGAAACACTTTTGTTTTCAAGTTACAGCGACTTAAGTAACAAGGACCATGTATATCAATCAACAAATGAACACAATATCACATCAAAATATATCAGAAGCGCCGAGTCATGTGAACAAAAGATTTCTCTCAGTTTACACTACGCCTTTTTATAGCTTTCTGATTTTTAAAAAAATGGAACTAAGTATTTGGCAAAGTGATAAATGAATTACTGTCTGTCTCCTCCGTGGCTTAAATAAGAGTATTACGACATTATGAAACCCAAGAATCATATGAAACAGTACTGAAGATGATATACACACTATGTACCTCAGATACACAATGAAACTTCAGAGCTTCAGAATGAATCTTGTGTATCACAGTAAAGAGATATAAGAATGATCACTGACACAATAGCTAAACATCTTCATGATAGTCTCAGAGGTCGTCCTTTACTGCCTATTGTACGTAACATATACCGAGAATTAGATGAACGATGTTAGGTGATCAAAATACAATTTAGTGTTTTAGTATTTTCTACTACGGTCGAGGACCAGCTGAGATAACCACCACGACAGGAGGTTGAAAAGCTTACCAAACCGTAACCGTATGTCCCTAGCAAGATGATAAATATATTGTGTGAAATAATAAGGCAATTTAAACAGACTGGACTGTTTTAGATGATACTACTATGTGAGTTTAATCTCAATCATTATCAGATTTTCAACTCCATTTTACAATTAGTTTATGTTGAAGATGTTGCCCACAATTCTATGTGTCAAACTGCGAACTTAAAATCCTTTTTCTTTTTTTTTTAAATTCTAGAAGACATTCTATGGTATCATTTAATTCTTTCGGAATGTGTTCAAAGGCGAACTAAGTTCTGATTTTCTCGAACAAGATGTTTTTAGGAAAAAGACCTCTTGCGAAAGTATTAGCATAATTTACGAATTTATTCAACAGGAAATGTCTGGTTTTTTGTTGCTGTCTTTGTCTAGTCGTTCACTAACGTAATGTCTTATGGGAGATCTGAATGATGTAAAAGTATATCTTAAAGTTTTATGAGAAAAAGTCACAATGCAACTCCAGGAAGTATAAATTTCCAGAGGCTTCTCCGAGGACAAAACTATGAATATTTTCCTCTCATAATTGTACTGTTCCTACTCATATATCAGGCACACTTCAAAAGTGAAAAAAACGCCTTCGTTTGCTCCTAGAAATGTCAAGGGTCCTGTCCGTTCAACGACTCACTCGGATATTGGCATTTCTTAAACATTAATATTAATGTCACCATAGAGATCCTGATACTCCAATTGTTTTGACTGGCACTTTTAGGAGTACGATTGCTCTATGTCTGACAACAGGAGCCACTATACAACATGCTCGAACCAAGGGTATGCATTTTTGAAAATTATTCCAATCTCACTGACGAAAGTGAAACAATAAGTATAAAATAAATAACAGAGGACTAATAAAAACAGGATAAAAATGTCCTGCAACCTCTGTTACTGTTTACGTTAAAATTTCATGTTTCATTTGTGCAATGTGAGAAAGACTGATCTTCATTTAGTTTTTCTTTTTCTCAGCATTATGCATATACCAAATTATGATTAGAAAATATAAAGATGTTGCAGGAAATCAAAAAAGGGCATTTTGGGGGGGGGGGGTGCAAATTTAAATGAAACATATAGTTCTCTATTTCGCCAAAACATACTTCATTCCGTGTTGACTTTTCTGTATAACATTACTTTTTCTTTATATTTTCTCCCGGTTTATTTCTTGATAAATCTATTTCCGCTTTAATATTGCAAGTCCTCGGTTCAGAAATTTATCAGAAATCTGTTTCTTGTTAAAGCAATTGTCAACTTGCTCTTGATATTTTTATTCGCTCCTCTTCATATAAATTGCCTTCATTTCCAGAAAATGAAGTATTAGATTGAGTCATTGTCCTCTCTTAATTCTGGATTACTCTTTTTTCCTCACTCCCTGAAACATTACCCTTTTTGAGAAAATTGCCACCAATGTCTCAGCCGTCACTGACAAATTAAAATCCCGTTGACATGTGTCAATTTTTAGCTATAGCTTTAATTTGTCATGGTCACATGTTTTTTCCTGTTCTCTTTTTTTTTTTTTTTTAACAATTGTTCCAATATGTTGTTACTTTTTGAACGTGAATCATGGATTTTCGTTCTCTCCTCCCACCACTCTCCTTTCTTCCTATTCCACCCCCTCTCTCTTTCTTTCATCGGCGTCTTCGTTACAATTTCCTCTTTCTCTTGTCGTTTCTATTTCAGTTTACTCATATTGATCTCTCATCCTTTCTTTCTATTCCTCTTGCTCTCTCTCTCTCTCTCTCCCCCGCGGGGGCCCGGGGTTTATAAGTAGGTTCTTTGCTCCCACCAGCAGGTGGTGTAAGCCCACAAACGGTGTCGTGTCTCCCAAGGAGTGCCTCTCTCTCTCTCTTTCTTTCTCTCTCTCTCTCTCTCTCTCTGTGTGTGTATGTGTGTGTGTGTCTTTCTCTCTGTCACACTCCTTTTTTTTTTTCTTTTTATTGCGCTCTTTTATCACATTCTTTCTTTACGATGTTCTCTCTGAAACCCATAGACCACAGATTTTTTATCAATGGTAGCAACAGCCTGGCGTTACAAAATGCAATTAGCAGAGCATTCAGAACAAGAAAGAAAAAGATAAACAGAAATTAGAAACAAAAAACAAGTAAACAAAAAACGATATGGGTGAAGTGGCTTTCATTGTCATGTTAAAATGTTGCTGTTATTTTTGTTGTTGATGTTGTGTTTATTATCAGAGAAAAGGAAGAAACCGGGTGTTTAGCCCATGAGCTAGTCTGCCGATGAGCTATGTCACTCTATTTTACTTGGCCAAGTAAAAGAGATATGAAACAGGCATTGTAAAGAAGGGGCAAAATCATTTTTTTTTTTTTCACTTCTAACTAATGTACATAACTGTAAATTATATAATATGCATATAAAAAAATATTTTTCAGAAGTTTCAAATGATAGAAGATTTTTTTTTCCGCGTCTTTACAATGCCTGTGTTATATCCAATGAAACAGCCGTCCGTTGGCATAAAACTAACATTCTTGTTTTGACAAAGGGAAGTGATTTGGCTGAGGGTCAAACCGGCTCATTGTCATGGCATTCAAGTAGTGATGGATTCTTGGTCTTGAAAAGTTCATCGTTGACGTAGATCCAGGTCTGGAGTATTTCAACACCTCCAAGTCTCGTTCTCCGGGGCCATATCAAGTATTCAGTCTCATTGCGTCACTTGGAGAACTGCAGCAGCCCAGCCCAGCCCAGCTCAGCCCCGCCCTAGTCCGCCCTCTCACGGATTGTCTAATTGATTATTACAGAGTCTTAACCTGATTGTCCTCAGCGGGGCGCTGACAGTAAGGGCTAATTCCCTGGCATTGTAGCCAGGCGTGAGAGGCTTTGTGAAACTCGCTCACGTTTTAAAGGGCAAGTGCCTATCTCTGTCCTCTCAGCGGTGTCCCCTCTCCCTTCCTCTCTTGTATTTCTCTTGTTTCTCCTTCATGCTTTAATTTCATTCTCGCATTGTCCTATACGTGTTCCCTTTCTTTCCATTAGTTTTCTATTCTACCCCCCCCCCTCCCTCCAACTCCCTCCCCCTTTGCCTCCGATCTCCTTTTGCTCAATCTTTTCCAGTTTTTTTTTTTTTTATTTTCTTTCTCTGTCTTTGAGGTGTTCTCTTTCTCCACATTTTTTGTCTCTTCCTCCCTCGATATTTATCCCCTCCTACTTTTTTATCCCTCGTTGTAACATTTTCAAGTCTTTTCCTGTTCCTTTGTCTCTCAGGTATTCTCTGTCTTCCCTGTCCCCCATCTATCTTTCTGCCTGCCTTCTCTTTCTTTTCCCTTTTTTGTGTGTGGGGGGGGGGGGGTCTATCTCTTTTTCTCTTCCTTTTCAGGTACTTTTTTTCTTTATCAAATTTCCGTCCGCCTCCCTCTTTCTC
>JBCAUA010060952.1:0-11312 GCA_038406235.1 Peronia verruculata
TGAGTCACTGAAAAAATACGGGTTTTCGATCTTTGTGTCCTGTCATCCCCCGATGCAGAACCCACGAGTCGATCCCGACCGCTCCTTGAGCAGACGCCATACCCATTGAGCCACTGCGTTCCCTATCATGTGTGTGTATGTGTGTGATCATTCTCTTAAATACCCAGAAGAATAGTCTTCTTCTTTTTTTTCTTCTTTACAGTACTTGTTCAATACCTATAGTGTCTGGCAAAGGGGATCTGAAAGGGCTGGCAAAAAATAATTCCCATTATTATCTAGATGTTAAGATGAAAGAATAGTGGAAGGTGAATGTAGATAAAAAATAAAATTAGTGAAGAGTGATCTCATGACCAGACTGTAATGTAACTAAGAGAAAGCATCAAATAATGAGCTTGCTATTCACTAACACATATGATACTTGAAAGGTGAGAGAGCTTTACATAGGAGACGCAACACGATGAAATCAGGCGCTTGTCAAATTTTGAGAATATGGTATCACTATGAAGATTATTCATTTCCCTTTCAGTGTCTGAAAAAAAGTATTGGTCTACCTTAAATAGAAGTTGAGATATTGGCAATTAAAGATGATCGGGGTGACCAGCTGCTGCAGCTGAATTTATCGAGAAAATGGACGATCACTTTTGTAAATCCTTCTTAACCTTTGTTAGGCCATGCCACTGAATTACAAATTTTGGGTCTTTGCTCGCTTTATTTCAGTCAGCTGAACTCTGAAATGCATTTTTAGATTGATGTAGAAGGGTTTGGTGAAGTAAAAAAAAAATATGTTAAAAATTCATTCACTGTTGGAAAGCATGTGATTTCTCCGGTCGGCTCAGTTTGATGACTGCCAGATTTCATCATGTTGCATCTCATAAGCTACTGTTGGTTTAAGCTCTTATTCTATTCTTCCTATTGGCTTTTACAATAATTTCAAACAGAATATTTTATGCATACAATCGTTCATCCTAAAGCTAGATTTACAGAATAAGATGCTTTGAGAAGCTGTTTGGTCTCTCCTGGCAAGAATGAGAGAAAAGTCTTTTACATGGGTTGTTGTTAATGTAAATTCTGATGCCAGCCTACTGAAAACCCTGAACAATCACTTCGAATGGAAAATTTTGCATATGTGCTAGAGGTCATCCTAACCTTAGATTTACATTCATAGCAATAGAAATCATATCTCCCATAAATATTTTGTTACAAATGCAGAGATGAAAAACAGAGTTAGCTAACATCAAGAAGATCGCTTCATCTTTGGTGAAGACAACAAGGGGAGACGATCTAGACATAACACGTATAACAACAGCTGAGACACCTTTTGAAACTTATCTTTATGTGGCATGCTGGGAGAAATGATACAGGGAAGTTAGAGAAAGAAGTGGGTGGACAATACAGGGTTAGACATTGTTTCGAAACAAACCATGTCTTGTTATGACCAAAGGTGAAATCATACAAGGTAGATATGGTCTTAGGAAGGAGAAGTTACAAATCTGAACAGTAAAGAAACAAACTAATAAAGTTTTAATATAAGACTACTGGCAACTTCAGTAACCGCTTTAGCAAAAGAAATCTCTGAAATTTATTCCAGGGAAATGACAAAATAACTGAACAACACCATAGCAATGAAATGCTACAAATGACTACAGAAAAAAAAAAAAAAATGTTATAACTTGTCTATAAAACATGAAAAGCAATGCTGATATACAGAGCAAAAGACCCTCCCCCCCTCCAAACAAAAAAAAAAATAAAAAATTGTTCCAGTATAAAAAAGAGTGTAATTTTGAAAAATGCATGTTTTAATTCTGTTGATGAACACTGATATTGTTTATACTAGATATATATCTGGGTTAGCAACATAAGGATTTGTAATCAGTTAAAAGTCTGAGTTAGTAATGTCATCACTGGTATTTGCAATATATATTTCAGTGTGAGCAAAGTACTTGTAGTAAATTGTTAAGTCTAAATTAAGAATGTCCAGATAAAACTTTCTGAGCTAGCAATGTATGATTTGTATCAATATTAGAAGTCTGAACGAGTGACATAGTAGTCATATTAGAAGTTTGAGTTTGTAATGTAGGTGTTTATAATAGGCTTAAGTATAATATAAAAATTTGCAAAATATGTACAGATTTGAACGGATAAATGCTTAGTGAAAGTCTGAGCTTATAATGTGAGTATTTATGGGAAATTTATAATTCTGTGCTACTAATGTGAGAGTTTGTCGCAGTTTGACAGTTCTATAATAGTGATATGATTGTTAGGAGTAGATATTAAAATTTGAGTTAGTGATGAGAGACAAGTCACAAAAGCAAGTGCAATTAGAAATCTTACTTCGATAAATTCCATGTTAGGTTTCCTCTTGATCTTCCTACGCAGTCTGGACAAAAGCTTAGACAATTTTTTGAGTTTCTGTCAACACAAAAGCAAGCAATGGTTACAACAGATATCCACACAAATCATACTGATACAATAACTTGAATATACTGTACTAATATAATGACATGGAGAAATGTAAGGTGCAAAGAGGAAATTGTCAGAATATGAAAAGTAGGAACAAGAAGACAGAAAAAAATGTCTTGCACCCAGGGCAAATGAGTCGCAAGTCGCGCCAGGTGAGTTCAAGTCACTGCTGTTTCTTACTGTTTTTCACTATTTTCCAACTATGATACCATAACATTTCTTTTTGTTTCAGATTAAAAAAAGGTTAAAATGATGTTCTGTGAAAAAAAATAATTTAGTATCTTAGTTGGAAAGTAGTTAAAAACGACCCAAAACAGCCGTTTATCTTCGTTTCCAGGGGCGACTTCAGACTCATTTGCCCTGGTTGCAAGTCAAATAATAATAAAACAAAACAAAACAAAACAAACACAAAAATGAGAATCAAAACCCAGTTGACCAGCCAGTCAATCATTCTGACTGAAAAAAAAAAAAAAAAAAAACAAAACAAGAAAAAAACAAGCAAAAAAAAAAAAAAAAAAGACCTAAAAGCAAAACTAATTTTACAAAAAAAAAAAAAAGAAACGAAAAAAAAAACCAATTGTCTATTCAGTTATGTAAACAAATATTTATTTATTTACTGGAGTAGGAAGAAAAGGCAGACTCCAAAACTAGTCTGTCACAATGTCAGAGAAATCACTGTGAAGAAAATAATATTTATTGAAAATGGGATGAATAATGCTATGAAACACAAAACACTGAGAGAGAAAAATAACTTTGCTGAACATTTTGCAAAATTCTTAAAAAAAAAAAAAAAAGCAACAAAAGACAAATCAAAATAAAGCCAAACATAATACATGATTAAAAGACAAACTTGAAATCAGCAGCCACTGACCAATGCTCAAAATATAAAATGAAGAATTCAATAATTGAGTCAACTTCTTACTACATAAATATTGCATTAACAGGTTTTCTTTTGAATCTGCCTAGAGTATCCAGGTCACCTGTGAGAAACAGAGAATGCACACACAAAAAAGAGAAAATGTATTCAGGCTGGACACAGACAGAAAACAAAGTGAACAAGAAAAAAGTATTGAAGAAGATGAGAAAATAAACATGTAGCTGCTGGCCGGCTGAAATTGGTAAAAGGACTGAACACAGAGACAGACATAACTCTACTCCTGATTTGGAACTGATCTGCATGAAGTCAAGCATTTACTATAATACTGTTCAAGATGATAGGTAATTGCAAGCACACAGTGTCCAGAAGTTTTGAATTGGTGTACTATAGAAGAAATTGGTACAAATATGCAGACTGACCTAAAAAGAAACTTATATAACCTGCCAGCACTTTACGCTTGAGAATCATAGCATGTTCTGGCACAGAGTGTCGGGAAAGAGCCAGACAGTGAGAAAATTGTTGGTTGTGATCCCACTGGCTTGTGAAGTGAATTACAGTACAGTTCTGGTGCAAAGTTGCAAGGAATCAGATTTGATAAAAAAAAAAAAAAACTGTCTACAGTCTAGGTAATGTAAAAAGTTGAGACAAAGCTGACACTGAAGAATTTTTAATCTGGGTGGAAGCTCAGTGTTACAGTGTAATGGTGAAACAACTGAAGGCATTAAATTAGGTCAAGCAAACATATTATTATGCATCAGCAGATCTGTAAACACCATGACCCAGTTTTGCTCCATACCTTGTAGTTCTTCTATTGACAATAAAAAAGTCACAGACATACAATCTTTTTTTGTTTCAAAAGTTTTCTTTTTGTTTCTATTTCTACAATGTCACTGTTTATGGATCACAGGGTCCTATTTATATTACACCTTTCAACAACAAAACATAGTTTCCAACCAGATAGTTTTTGAAAGCATTCTTCAGTATGATTTAAAGTCAAATGTTAACTCCGTGATGTATGCTTTTTCTTTCAGAGCAGTTACTTTTGAAGGGCATATCTAACTCCCTATGGTGTCATTATAAGTATTAGGGTGTCATAATAAGTAAGATCAAGCTTTATAGAAGATCAAGCTGAATTACAGAAATGACAGAAAAAATGCTTTGTTTCATGTAATATTTTTGTTACGTGTTTGTTATCTAATTTAATCAGTTATAGCTGTGTTTATCTGTAGTATTAAGTAGGTGGGATGAGACACCTCACAAAACATTCTGATGGTATCTCCATTCAAAAGTTCCACTCAAGTTTATAGGTGGGAATACTATACCTAAAAAAATGAACCAGTGCTTTGCAACTGATAGAAATGGCCAGCCAATTACAAAAGGTGAAATCATCTACAGCCGATGTTAGCTGTTGATATGAACTGTGGGAATACCTTGGCTGTCTCATGCAGTGGGTGATTTAGGTACTCATACCCAAGGACATGTTCATCTATTCCCACTAGTATGAGAGTGACCTAAACAGTGAAAATGAAACATAGATCTAAAAGCACAACTAACTCATTTACTCTGATAAACCACCCAAAGCAGTGAAAACTTCAGTGTAAATCCTCCAGCATAGTATGAACAACTGCTTCAAATGTAATAGATCCAGCCCCATTATCTATGAATAACTATCAATTCTTATTAATCCTAGTGACCTTCTTATATGTAGAGGACTTTGTTTCTAATAATTATATATATATGTTGGAAAATGAACTGCAATTTCAAAGCTGGCTTTGTTATGTATCCTTTTTAACTATGGAGTGAATTGGTTGATAAAGTACTTACCTTCTTTTGTCTCTCTTGTTTCTCCTGCTGTTCTAAAAGTTCGTCTCGCAGTCTCTCTACTTCCTCCTGAGTGGCCGCTGGAAGAGAGTGAGAGAGGAAAAGACGAAGAATAAAACAACAAACATAACTGAACAAAAACATGAAATGATAGAGAAGCATTAGGTAGAAGGTGAGAGAGAGAGAGAGAGAGAAAAAGAGGAAGAATAAAACAACAAATATAACCAAACAAGAAAATGAAATGATAGAAAAGAAGCATTAGATAGAAGGTGGAGAGAGAGAGAGAAAAAGAGGCAGAATAAAACAACAAAAATAACTGAACAAGAAAATGAAATAATAGAGACGGTGAGAGAGAGAGAGAGAAAAAGAGGAAGAATAAAACAACAAACATAACTGAACAAGAAAATGAAATGATAGAGAAACATTAGGTAGACAGTGTTCCTATGAATACTAGGCAGAGACCCTACAGAGAAAAAAATGAAGAAGAAAAGAAATAATAACAACAAAGACATCTAAATGCAATGATCTCATTCATTATCTGATTTTACATGAATCTCCTTCTCTTTTTTATCTTCATCAAAACTAGAATATGAGTTTGACCTGGACTGTTGTCTGGGTGAGATTTCTCGTGAAGGTGCTTGTTCTCTTGGCCTCCTCTTGACCTGCTTCTTGATCTACTCCTGGACCTGCTAGAACCAGAGCGAGAATCTCTACGCGTGCCGCGGCCTGAACTTCTCTCTCTAGAGTCGGCACTTTCTCTTGAGTCTGATCTATCCCTGGACCCTTTTCTGGCTTGTTTCTTAGGTTTTCGATGTCTTGATCTGGAGTGATCTTCCTCTTCATCAGAGCTTGACTTTGACGGCACGTGCTTTCTCCTAGTAATGAAAAAACAGCATACAATGTCCTTCTGGATAGGTTTCTGGTAATGGTTTTCTACAAAATGTGACATGGCAGTGAATTTATAGTAATGATTTATAATAAGTCTGTTTCATCTATGATCCTGACTTTGGCTTTCAGGTAGAAATTCAGGTTGATCTGTTGCTTGGAACATGTACATTTTTGAAAGCATGGCATCTGAGGCTTACTCATGTGTAAAAGCAACTTCTTGACAAAGTGTGGTCCTAATACTGTCAGTAGACACTGTCTAAGTACTAGGTTTCTACAGAAAATAAAACAAGAATTTTGTCAATAATGTATGTTTTAAGGAAAATAATTCAGATACAAATTATGCCTTGCTCCCAGGGCAATGAGTTGGCTGTCATGTTGGATGATTTCAAGTTACAGCCGTTTTTAACTGTTTTCCAACTCAGATACAAAATAAATTTATTTTTCACAAAGGAAAAACTTAATCTGTTTTAACCTGAAACAATGAAAAATTTGGTAACTGTGTTGGAAAATAGTTAAATCAGTTGTAACTTGAAATCACCCAGCACAACTTCTGACTCATTTGCCCTAGGCGCAATATATATGAGTAATGAAAGAGTTTTTGACCAGTTTGATTCTTTGACACTCTTAGGCTAAAAAATATCAATGCCTCTCATTTCAGTCCAGTAAAGACAGGGCAAAGAGAAAGACTGAAGCGGGGATACATAAACAAGTTCTTGGGATCTGTAATATGGATCACAACTGAAGTCAAGAAATGAAATGAACTTGAATGCATCAGGCAAATTCCACACATAATATCATATAAAAAAAAAAAAGAATAAATGACTTTTTTTTAAAAAACGTTGATGTTTTATTTTCTTGCATGGAAGGAAAATGGCTTGCAGATGAAATTTATGCAGTGGAATAGTTATGAAGATATACTTTTCCATTTTTATAGCTTCTTTCATCACTACAATGTACCCAGTGCATTTGTTCTTCAAACAAACAACAACAACAACAAAAAACAAACAAAACCAAAAAAAAAAAAAAACAACAACAAACCAAAACAAAACAAAAACCACAGAATATTTGAATTTTAATCACAAACAGAATCAAGACAATCTGAGTTTAAAGTTGGCCAGAATAAGTAATTTTATTTATTTATTTATTTTTTTGGTTCCTCCTACAGTATGGCATGGCTTTGTCAATCACAGTACTCCACAAGTTGCATTCTTGTATTGGTGCCATCATTCCTGGAGCAATAGCTGCTTTTAGTTAAGCTACAATTCCATCTTGTATGATCATCCAGCCCTTTCTACACATTCCTCTACCACTCATTTAATGGCTAAGAAAGACTGTAATGTTGCCTCTCAAGGAATTTCATTTCCTATTATATACTTACTCCTCTCTGTCCTCATTCAGCTGCTCTGCAATGTACATGGAAGCCAGTTCAAATCTCTCCTTGCTGATTTTTACCAGGTGTCGTCTCAGAGTAGTGGCCTGGAAATACAGCAGAGATAACTTTGTTAATGGAAGAGAGCCTCTTATGAATGAGATCGGCTTTGCTAACTATAATATATATATAATACCATTTATAAGCAATATCTTCCTTGGTGCCATTTAAAGAAAAAAAAATGCAGGAGGCCTCATGTATATGTTAGTTTACTCTGAGAGCCATTGGCAATTAAAAGTTGTTTCAGAAGCAGGAAGAGGTGGTTCTTTTCACCCTGAAATTCCATTTGTGTGTGTGTGTGTGTGTGTACCATATACTTGTCCAAAGTAGAAATTGAAATACTCCTAAGCTTTACTCTTGAATTGACACAGTTTTTGACAAATTCGTTTTAAGCATAATACGCCAATCAATTGTGTCAAATACAGTATTTCCAAGCTCTTGACAAAATGGCTAAGAATACACTCTATTTGTCTGCAGCATGTACAGACACATAGCTCTAGCTAGATAGGAAGCAGCAGTACAAATGACTCACCTTCTGTCCATTATGCATGACAACTGTGTAAAATTTGGGAGAGTCTGACGATCTTTTGGGCTCTGCCTGTATGACAGCTGGGACATAGCATTCATGCTTAGAGTCCAGGCACACAACTCGAACAAGGACATAGTCTCCAACCTGTGAAAAAACAAGGGCCACAACATCTTTGTGTTTGCTGTAACAGTGACACAGTCCAAGCTGCTGTCTGCCTTTAGAACTGGCACTTCACAAGCATTATTTATTAAGATCTATAACAGGGTCTATGGTGAGAGTCATTTGCTTTTATACTGAAAAGTACCATTTCACTGCCATAGTCATATTCACTAATAAGATCTATTAGAGGGAGGCATAATACTAGAGGTTCAATTTATGTGCATGCATTATCAAAATTCAATCTTCATTCCTTGTTCTTTGAAAACCCAGTGGCCACATCCAAAGTTAAAACACTGAATATTTTGTACTTCAAGTTTTTTTATTTGTTCAACACAAAATTCTGTTTTTGTTCTCAGTCACTGCTGAAGAAAGAGTTCTCTTCTACTCTGCTTTTAAGAAATAATCATTTGTCTTATAATCATTTCTACCACCCACCGTGTCAACAATCAAGAGAGCTTTGGACAGGATGATGATCATGACGCTGATGTTTTATGTTTTAGTTTGCTTTTTTCGCTCAATGAAGAACAAAGCAGGTTCAAAAGTTTGGAAATTTATCTATGATTTATGTCCTTTCTATTCAGCCTTTGGGATCTTTCAAAACATTCCAGTAAAAACAGTGACATAGATGATGATGACAGTGCTGATTTTTTTTCTCATTCTTTTTTATCTCCTTCATATCAGTAACAATGACTGGCTGACAGTCTTTGTACTGTTTCAATGTATTTCAGTAAAATGATGACATTAGGGCCTACTGATATGACAGTACTGTTGATGGCTTACAGACAATGGTGGCCTTGCCACGGCTCCTCCTACAGGGATAACATTCCTGATCAGAACGCTGGCCTCTTCCCCCCCATCATATCTGACAATAGCATGGCGAGGGTTGGTGCACTGGAGCACAACAGCTGGGGGAGACAGAGACACAATCCAGTGACCAAATGACTATGGAATAATTACATACTTGAAAATGTGCAATTTAACATAAAATTACTAAGATAACACAACTTTGATTCAAAGTAAATGATACAATCAAATGATGTAATTCTCTATATATATGTGATAAAAATGCCCCAAAATGCCCAAACATAACTAAAGTTTTGAACATAGGTAAAAACTAATTTTGAAAACAGTAAATATGTCATCATATCAGAGAGGCAGTCGTCACTGTCGCCTGAAACCATCTTCAGTCCCAGTGTTGATATGGCAAACTGAGCCTGTCTACCGGCCACCGGTCATAAATAAAAGTCACTCTTGAATTCCTTAGTATCGTATGAAGCCTTCCTATATTTTTATAGAGAATTTCTTAGAGCTTAAGTTTGTGTTTGATTGTATTCATTACTTTGTATGGGAGTACATGTATTATTATGTCTGATCATGCCTGTATGCCATATTTTAATGAACTGTATAGCGTTTTTTTTCTTTCTTTAATTAATTGTAAAAAAGTTTTTTTAGACTCTACTGATCAATTGCTTGATGTCGGAATATTGTTAGTGGTCAGCATCTCGAGCATTTAAAATTGTTCTCTACATGGCTTTTGTTTAATGTATATTTCATTTTATATTGTACCACCTGAATATCAAATAAACAATATGTCATTGTGTTCAGTTGACACGCACACAATTACCACAAAAAAAAAAGTAAATATGGCTGAAAAATTTGATTCTTACTAACAGATTTGGGTAAGATTTCACTTCAATAACTTAAAAAATAAACAAACAAAAACAAAAAGCCTTGGAACGCACTAGAATGGTTAAAAAAAAAAAAAAAAGAGCCAAAGCCATCAAAAACAAACCACAACATCAGCAATTGCCAAGACATGGGCAATTTTTTTAAAAAGTGCGGGGGGGGAGGGGGGGTGGGGGGGGGTTGAGATGATCAAAAACATTATTACTAATTTAATCAAAAGCACCAAAATAATAGGCTTAATAATAATAATAATAATAATAAACATAAAAAAAAAAGAATAGCAAAAACTAATATTACAAACGGGATCCATGTATCAACAAAATGATGTACCGGTGATGTACCTATATCTTGATAAATAACATCATTTATAAAACTATCATTGTTTTTGCGGCATTCCTCACTTCCAAAAAATGCAAAGATCTTCCGGAAAGCACTGCAGGATATTCTGGCATTTCAAAGATAAGGAGTCGCTTTTCGTGTGTGGGGAAGGAGGGAGGAAGAGGGGGAAGAGAGGGGGGCGTCAAACTATTTCTGAACATATGAAATCATGGTCACTCACCTGGATAATAAAGTCCGTCTTGGTCTTTCCTGGCTATGACCCTTTGACCTTTGAGGGTGTCGAGCTTGATTCGTACTTTAGTCTTGATGACCTCTGAACTCTCCTTGATTTTGCCCCCAGTCGATACGTCCACAGAACGGATGACTTGTCCCAGACCCTGCAGGTACCAGACAGAGCATGTTAAGATAGAAGAAAAAAAGGCTACCTTTAAATTGTCATTGTGTGTGTGTGTGTGTGTGTGTGCGTGTGTGTGTGTGTGTGTGTTTTACAATCCATAATATTGGGTCCACAAAGACAGGAGAACAACAAAACTCTTGCTACGCAAAACTTTATCGGAGAGATGAAGACCCGATAAGGCGAGGAACAGTTGACAAGATGAAGATAGCGTGCATGATGAAGACCACATTGACATGCCACAGACGCAACAAAAGGACAAGACGGTGTACAGTAACGTCAATAATTGTGTCCTAGGCATTCGTTATGGCAGAGGGTATCACTGATCTCTTGGTAGGGAAGTTTGGTACCTCCCCAGTATAAGTGCTAAACCATTTTACAGACAATAATATTCTGGAGCAATACATGTAGAGCCTACTGGTGTCTCATAGTTTAGCGTGAAACGCAACGCTCTTGTTCATGGGTTTGGTTGATAAATGGCATCTACGGATCACAAAAATCATGAATATACATGTAGTTGTTGTTGTTGTTGTGTTGGGGTTTAACGACACATCAGCAAGATTGCATTGTATTAAACACGGTAAGATACGATTGCACGTTGAGAAGAGGGGAAAGCAGGTCCTAGACGGGACAGAAGACAGGAGCATGGAGAAAGAGAGAGAGAGAGAGAGAGAGATAGAGAGAGAGAGAGAGAGAGAGAGAAACAGAAAAGAAAACACTAGATATTTGT
>JBCAUA010060963.1:0-11312 GCA_038406235.1 Peronia verruculata
TCAGCTTTTTTTTTTTTCTTTTTTTTTTTTGTTTTTTTGTTAAAAGATACTAGCTCTCTCTTCATGACGTTTGTGTCTTTCTTTGTGCAGTTTGTCTGGCTTTCTTTATCCGCCATGTCTTTCTCTGCCAAAACCAATGATAGTCCAAAATTATGTCAAGAATGATAGGAATATAAAACAATTTCACTTTACAGAAGGTGGAAATTCATTTTAGGGCACTTGTTAAAAGCTTAACTGCTGATATTCTGCGTGATCATGAGTCTATTTCGTGAATCCCTCACAACGGAAGTCAAGGCATAGCTAGAACAAACCATAATCAAGCGTTTTATGCCTATTTTGCTTGTATCCGATCAAGTAACGACGATCCACCACTGCCAATACCAACCAGAGGGAGTCAAATCCTGGAGGACAGTATGCCGGAACATCCGTCCAATGACCTGTCAAACACATTAAAATGGAACTATTCACGTTTTAATTCTCTTTTTGGGTTCAGAAAAAGCCGAAGTTCTAAGAGAGAACAAAAGCCCATGTTCTTATTCATTTCTTTCATTCTTTCTTCTTGACATGTATTTCATCATGCCACCCCCCCCATCCCCCCCCTTCCCAAATTCCGTCCCTTTTTTCGCCCATAAAATCTGGTTCCACCCTACGTGCACATTAAATCCCGAGCTATCAATATTTTTGCATCTTTCGGTTTAGTTGCCGATTTCTTTCTTGTTATCGCCTTGATCTTGCCTGCAGGGACAGAAGATCTGGAGAAAGGTACTCTTAAATTTAGAGCTCATACGCAGATAGACAAAAAGATTGACACTGGCATTGATGGTCTCCAAATGAAACAAGACAGAGAAATTCGCCAAGAGTAGATCATCGTGTTTGCCATCCAATCTCATCTCCGGATCTGTGATGACCCAGACAAAGATCACAGCCCCGGGCGAGAAACAGAGAATAAAAATAGTGGAGACAAAGACCACGAGTTTGACCACCCGCCTGTCTCTGTCCGACATGGCATCAGACTGTCCCCCGACCGACGTTGACTGACGTCTCCACTCGGCTTTCTCCCTCAGACCTCGAACCAGAATGGCCGTACAAGCTATGATGATGAAAAACGCTATCATGGGTATACCAATGTTGATGATACATGAAATAGTTTCGACATGGTATCTGTTCTTCATCAAGGCGATGCCTAAGATAGTTTTGTTCTGAATAGGGTCGAAAACTAGCGTAGATCTGGCATTATAGTAAATTGGAACGACACTAGCCAGCATGACAAAGTATAAGGTGACGATGTAGATAACAGTGCGTCTTGGTGTAATGTACATCTTGACTTTGAGAGGATAAGCAATGCACAGACATCGTTCTAGTGTGATATAAGCTGTAGTCCAGGCGGTGACTCGTGTCATCATGATATGAAGCCAGGCCCACATGTAACTGAATTCCAAAGCCGCGAAAGGGAGGCCAATAGCTCTTAATTCTGGGATGAAACAAACATTACACATAAAGATAGTGATTACCGACGCCAAGTCCGAAATGGCCAGACCGAGTAAGCTAATGTTGACCGCGTCCTTGATCCCCTGTTTGAGGAAGGTCACGATGTTGATAGTATTTGTTATCATGCCTAGGATGCTCATAGCCAGAGCGACCCCCCAGAAATTGAACAGTACGACGATGTAAAGCTGCTCCTCAGACATCATATGATGGTTGATTTCTGCTGTTGATATTCTGGTGGGCACATGAGCTAGTGCTACAGTGGTAGAGGGATTAGCCTCAAAGTTGTCAGTGCTACTTTCTGGCGATCCTGATGCCATATCTCCAACTTCTACTACAGCTCCGTCCATTGGTGCACCGTTAGACTGCCTGTGAACACAAACCCATTCAAACTTTAAGAGATAGCCTCAGATATTTCAGTGTTGGCAGGTCATTTTTCCTTAAATTCTTTAACTATTTGTTTTCATACAATATCTGCCTACGTCTTTAAATCCACAATGAGTGGAAACTTTTGTCCGATGGAAATGTTCTGTTTAGTTTGTTTTTCGTGACACCCTATGGTATTGTCTACACTTGAAAAAAAAAATGCGTTTACAAAGTTTATCTGTTCACGGTTCTTTTGTCTTTCAATGAAGAAGAAGAATTTCACCAAGGAAACACAAACCCATAAACAGACAACTACAACAATTAATCAGAGCATAACAAAATATGTCTCAGATTTATATTCCCACAACTACCGATTGTGATATTTCATCATTAAATTTTAAATGTGAAATACGAAAAGTTTAAATCAAGGCAGTGACTTTGTGACCTCCTCAGCTGACCAATGTGCAGAGTTTTAAATACATGTAGATGATTCGTAAGTCAGATCTTGTTGTATATTGATTTCAATGGTACGATTTGGCTAAACGCCATAGCTAATCCCAACAACTGACCAAGCCAAATCCCCAAGTGACCATTAATATTCAGTACGGGTTCGGTACCATTATCATGGAATGCGTTACATTCGAGGAAATAAAATTTCTAGACTGCAGTGGAAGGTATTAATTTAATTGAATTAAGTTTTGTAGTTATTTGACCCGAGACTGAGTAAGATGATAATAATATCACAGCGAATGATGGATTGCCTTGTTGATGTTGCTATTGTTGCCGTTGTTATGATGATATCCTTATCTGAAGGAATGGGACTTGAGACATTGGATGAACAAAGCATGCCCCTCCCCTTTTCACCGCTCTCTCCTGAAAAAAAAAAAAAATGGTAAAGCATGGCCTCCTTCCGATCGTTTCGTTGAACAATAAAGAAGACAAAATAACAATATAGAGCGAATTTGACAAGCAGTCTATATTGCAAGAATAGTCCTTTGTGCACTAATAATGAATCAAAGAATGAATAGGCCACAAATAGTAAAGTTATTGATGTTCGATGGAAGATTTGACAGATGGACAAAGTGGATTGTTCAGTGCGAGTTGGTTTTTAGTAATGTTATTATTTAAGCCAGAGACTCCCAATTTTAAAAGTTATGCCAAAATAGAATTAAAGAACAATAATAATAATAATAATAAATATCGCCACATATCGTATGTGATTGCAAATGGGATTTTGTGTTTAAGTCCAGATGTGTATCCCTTCTGTTTTTGTTTGTTTGTTTGTTTCTTGGTTCGTTTGGCTTTTTTTTTTTTTTTCATTTAAACACGAAACCATATCAGAAGAATAGTCTATTATTTTTTATGGTAATTGCTAAGAGAAATTGATAGAAACTAATCTTCTGGACAGGGAATTATTCAGTGTCTGTAAAGCCATATCAAGGTTGTCTGAAGTTGTGGAAAGTCTGTCTTCTTTGAATGATGGTCTTATAACAGAGTTTACATGGTTTATTCGAAGTGAGTAAGTCGCTTTCTTATTTTTCCCACCTTGTCTCCAGGAGAGCAGTTCTAAATGCATATAGAAAAGAAGATTTTTACCTTATAGTCTCTTTTCGCTTTCAGCCACGTGGATAGCTATCTCGCAAAAAGAAGATTGGTCTTCCCCTCAGACTTTATAGAGCTGCAGCTGAGGACCAAGTAGTCACTCTAAGAGTCCAAATTCTCTGACGAATAATATGCAGTTTCAGTCAGAAGAGGCAGAAAAACCGAGTCGCTGACAGAAAATCGATACTGGCAGGTGTTTTGTCTGTTGAGCATGTCATTGTTGCTGAGAGTTTTCACAAGCTTCAAGCCCTAACAAGTGGTCCACGGTGACCCCTCTTGGAACCTCACCTCTTATAGGGGTCATCCGAACCGACAAATATCCCAAATAAGCGTCCAAGAACTAGATTAATAATGTGACTGCCATCCTCTTCTACTGCTCCAAATTGTTATTGCCAAATTCAACTGAAATTGTTATTGTCTCTTGGAAATAGAATGTAGAGCAGTTGTTTAAAAAAAATGTCAGACAAAAAGCAATGATCAAATGAAAGGAAATCACGAAAATTTAAAGAAAATTCTGGTCCTCACACTCTGCTGTCGTCTCGAGTACCTTTTTTTTTTTTTTGGAACCTTCATCGCTGAGGTAAAGTATCTCAGCCATTATTCACTGAAGGAAAACAAATTCACCCACTAGACCTAGATTTCTTTGAGAATCTGTCACCACTTTCAAGGAAGGACAAGTTACGAGTGCACTTCATTTCTGATGAGCTCTTGTACAGCAAGAATGCAATGCCCATTAAGGACGTCCCTTCGCTCCATATCCTCTCTTTTTCTCTTTTTCTGTTGTATTTTTGTTTGTTTCTCGTTGTTTTTTTAAATCGACTTAGGCTATTACTCACAATAGTCTATTAGATTACTTGCCATTTCCTATTCTCTTTCATTGTTTGCTGTTGCATATAAAATGACCCTTATTTGTTTATTTCAATTTTTGTGAATAATGGTTAGCACAGTGACAAAGGAAGTTCACACCTCATAATTTGTTACATCTTGTGCATACATACTTTAACACACGTGTATAGCCCTTCGTGGGGCTATATACATTAAAAATCATCAAGCTTTTAGTCTTTGAAATCGGCACTTAGCACAATCTTGCTATTTTTCTGTCAAGACATGCATTGTTATTTCTATGATAAAGTAATGAGAAAGCGCTTATAATGTCAAACGCAATAGCCTTAGCAGATCTGTCTAATAAGTGGAGCAGAATATATGACATGTGACGCCTTCAATAGCTGTCATGCCACTGATCATAAGAAATCGTGAGAATTTCAAAGTGCCAGTCGTATTGTGATGTAAGAGGCTTCACCTGGGTGCACCAAAAAGACATAGTCACCTTATTCTCCCCCCCCCCCAACACAGTTAGTTAAATGTAAATGCTCTCGTGTGATAAATTACATTGAGTTACTTTGGCTACCTGGCTTGTAGCTGAGTCTCCTTCTTTCTTCCTCTTTTTTGATGTTACCCTCCTTTTTTCAAAGCATTTTAAAATAGGTTACTTCTCAAACACGCTGATATCGCTAAGAATATAAAGTCTATTGAAGATTTCTATTTGTTTAAGACTGGTACAAAACTTAGCTTCCCGAACTGCCGCCAGAAAACAAGCTCTTCCTCTCTTCTCTGGATTTGTCGAAATTTGAACTTAAGTGTGTAATTAATATACGTTAGGAAATGCATTTATTGAAAATTATAAAAGTAGGTCTACCTCATTAATATTGAAATGGCAGCTGATTTTATTTAACCACTGAAGACTGAATTAGTCTCATACGGTGTGTACAGTCGTAAAAATATCTCTAGCTGAAAACAAGGAGATTTTCTCCTGATATATTTTCATCAGGACTGAACAGCAGATTATGGGTTCTAGCATGTAACAGTATGTCCTCAATACGTTTGGTTTTGATAAACCAATCCCTTGATTGATCATAATTGTGCCGTGCTTCCCTTTCTCGAGAGCATTTGGCGTAAAAACGAATATAACGTGAGATAACGAGTCACAAGTGGTTCTTCCACGTAAGGTTCTGAAACTTGCATGTTGCTAAGCGATTTATAACCTCTTCCTACCTCACTGATCTTCGTTTCATTCCTTTTGCCTTCTCTTTTTATTGCCTAAAAAAATTGCACCATGAACTTTCTAGAACGATATTAAAATCTGCACTTACAAAAGTGGCAACTTTAAACACCCTCATTGATTGTAATTGTTACTGTTTCTAGTCATCTAATACACAGACAGTGGCCATTTCTTTACCTGACACAGTGCATGCATGGAATGATGATAACATTGACAGGACATATGAGATAAAGGTAGTGGTCTTGGTTACGACTGACTGGTCGTAAACCGGTCTTGTCGTAAGTCGACCTATGTTAAATTACCGTAAGTATATTATACTGAATAATGATATTGTAATCACCATAAGGTCATATTTTATCAACATTTTCTCAGTTCTTTATTTCATTTTCGCTCTTAAAATATTGTTTCTCTCCTTCTTTGAATTTTTAAACCTTTCAAAGACACTGATGTGGAAGAAGTCACATTGTACCGCAACTCGCTACTCACAAAAACTGAGTAGAGAAACCCCTCGATGTTGCCTGTTTGGCCGCGGAAACTATCGTACACTCTACTTTTCTACCATCTTGCAAGCGAGAGTGATGCCTGCCGACCAGCCGGTTGTAAAATTGATCAGTCGTAAGTTGTAAAGGTCGTAAGTCGACGACTGTCGGTAAAATCTGTTCGTGTTTTCAGTCTGTCACTGGTTAATCTAACATGAATCACCAGACAGACCACAGTGTGTCCCGTGCCTGACCATAAAACATCCTTGTTTGCTTTACATTAGATACTAGGTTTGGATGCCGTTTTTTTTTTTTTTCTCTCTCTCTCTCTCTCTTATCTTAGACACCTACAGCCGGCACATTACACACCTTGACGTAAAACTGGTTCTTTCATGGTAGGATGGCTTCCAAATCATTCTACTCATAATACAGTGTACTTCTGATGTCTGTTCTAAGCAAATAGTTTATACTGGAGTGCGGACTCGTGCGGACCTTAACAAAACAAAACACCACGTGTCTAGCGTGCCAATATTGAGCGCCATGGCCATGGGGTTAGACTTAGTAATTGCTATACGTCATTTTCGTTTAGTTTTGAAATAATTTACACGTGGTAACATAACAACAACGGCGTTAAGTGTTAACGTTAACTAGGTCTCTTGCCTCCAAGGGCATGGCTCCACATTCGGCACGCGTGATGTCATCAGTCCGCTCTCCAGTATAATAGTACACGTTCCTTGGTTCGAAACTAACACGGCTACCGTATTACCACAGTTTATATTCAAGCAAAAATCTGGAAATCCCCGGCGGAGTGTTTGTAACCCCCTGCTTAAAACTGAACCCTTACTGATGTTTGTTATTCTCCGTAACGTGATCTGAGAACAATTGTCACCAGTCCCGTGCATTTTTATGTGTTTTTTCTACGTCAGTAGTAGTGAACAGTTTATAGTATTTGTATCCTCCTCCTAAAATTAGACGGAGATTTCCAGCCGTTCGCTTGGTCCGAACAAATCCATTAAAACCATTATTTTGGTCTAGCGTGGAACGTTCTTGAACTAGACCAATACTGTCTTTCGTCATCTCCTGATTTTGCATTATCGATTAAAATGTACAATAGCAGGCATTGAGCAGTTTTTCATATATACCTAACTTACTGCATTTCGTATACATAACTGACTTAACCACATTTCATTCGCAAAAACATATTGCCTATGTGTGAATCAGATCGTGTCCAGTATTTCTTTATCACAGTTTGACTCTTACATCGTTCATTATGAGACCAACTCAGAATTGGCACGGTTATTTTCTAAGACTCAAAGGTTTATACACACTTTAATTTATATTAATAAATCTTTTCGTGAATATACTTAATTTACGTGAGGTAGCGGTGTCCCAAAATATTGGGAGCTAGAGACTATGAGGGGGAAGAGGGCGTGGGGAGTGGGTAGGGGTGGGTAGATGGGGGGAGTGGGTCTTAGGACGAGATAACTGGCTCCGGGTGGTTGAAAGGATGAAATAGCAAGCGGGTTCTGGGTTTCATTTTGGAAACCACTGGGGCTGATTATTTAATCATTACCATCGGTTTTGGCATGCTCAAATTAGAGGAAATCAATTGAAAAAAAAAAAAATGAAATGGTTGCCATGAATTTTGAATTTTGCTACCTGTTTACTATGAACAGAACTTTCATTTTTCCACTGATTTGTCTGAGAATTTGCGTATGCATTTTTCAGTTCGATATTATTTTATCATACCAGATTTTTTTTTTTTTTTATAAAATGCTTAGTATTTTCCACAATTTCTTTTTTATAAATTGGTGTGTAAAAAAGTTACTGACTTTTTTCGAGAATTTGACCCCAAAATCTCTAATTTCTCAAAAGTATTGAATGAGATAAAAAAAAAAAAAAAAAATCCTTCTGTATTTATGCCAGCCTCCATTTGCAATTGGTGCGGAAATGAAAAAAGTCTATCCCATATCTGTGTTGAAAAACGTCATCTTGAGAAAAAAGTTAACTACTTTGAATGAGAAAAATACTCAAAAGAAGCTTTTACATTAAAAAAACTGACACTAAAAAAAATTAAAGTGACTTTCAAACTCAAAACATGATTGTTTCACCTTCCAAAGTTCTCTCCATGACTTCTATGACATGTTTTGCCGTTTACTGGGCATCGACCGATATTTCTTTTAAGCAACTTTTTACTCCCTTACCACTAGCACTAATGGGTTGCCGTAGAGTAGTTTCAGGATCCTGGGAGGCCTAAATGTGGCTGTCATGTCTTTTCTGGTCAGAAATAAAAATGTCTTGAGTCTTGCTATGACAAATAGTGCACCACTGTACTCTGAAACATCAGAGATGGGGAAAACCATGTTCTCAGGCCGTGGGAACTTCATTTTAGAGGTTCTAGTGAATCTTTCCTCTGATTTTCGGTATGGTCAGTTAGTGTCCATTCCCGGCATTGGAGCTCCCGATAGTAATAGCAGAGATCATATTTAAGTCTTTTGTGCACCCTTTGCTCTTGAAAGCGAAATAATTGTCGATCTATCATTGACTATCAAACCCCGATTGAGCCAGGCTTTGCATGTCGGTGATACCGGTCAACCATTGATGATCATCCTTTCAAAACCTTATTATGGAGATATCAACTTGTTTATATCGTCTTTAAATTCGCAAAAGACATAACGTTTAAGAGCAAACAATAACCCCCCAAAAAATCGATTTTCTTTTTTTTGCAAAAAGCCGATTTTAGCCCCCCCCCCCCCCCTCCCTTTTCCCCCTAAAAAATGATTATTTTGTATATCTGACCTTGGGTGTGAATTTTATACATTCGTTTTTTCAGCATAATTAACATAATTATTATTATGTGTATAAAGTTTACTGTTAATTTAACAAACTTAATAACTCAAAAGGTAGAGAGAGATAGAGAAGGTAAGGTAAGGGACCATGTGTGTATGTGTGTATGTGTGTGTATGTGTAGGGGGGGGGGGTTAGAGTGATAGAGAGGGAGAAGGTAAGTGTGATGTGTTGCTGTAGTGCACCAGAAACGCTCAGACTTGCTTGACCTTATGTCAACTTGTTCGGCCGTTGGCTGAGGACGCAATTAAAAAAAAAAAAAAACAACAAAAAGGAGATATATAAATATTTTAACTTGTTCCATTCAAATTAAACTGGAGTACCCAGTGTTGTAGTTTATGTTTACAGTTAAGCTGTGATACCTCTGTATGACAACTGTTTTTGGTTTCCTTTAATTTTGTCCATTTTATTATTTATATATTATTATTCTGTAACCTTTCAATCTAAAGAAAGTGGAGTCATGTCGGCTTTAAGCATCCGCCCTGCTTTTTTTTTTTTTTTTAATGAGAACAATGTCTATGGCTAAACTTTCGGACTTAAGAAATTTTGCCCAAACACCAGCAGTATTTCCACTCACTTTCATCGGAATTATAACTGTTAGGGATTCCTTAATGGGCTTAACTTACACAAAGGATCTCGGAAATACAACTGCCCTCATCCAGGAAGCCTAAACGGATTTCCCTCCACAGAAGCCAAAAGACCTACCGAGATGTCCACGATGGAAGTTTTCTGCATAGCAGCAGATAGTCATGGCCATCGTCTTCTACTTTACTCGGTGTTAATAATTTACATTAAAAATTGATGACCTCGTTTCTCATCAGACTTTTGATTGTAGCTTTGATTAAGTAATTCCCTTTCGTCAGACTGCCAAAACGAACAAAGGATTAATTGACTGGATGCTTGGCTGCTGTGTTTCCCAGCTAGCTATTCTCGTGCTCGTATATGAAAAATTAAAAAAAAAAAAAGTTTTATACTATTATCTCATGTGCAGCGCCCATTCCATACAGGAATGTGCTCAATGCACACACGAGTCCACCTGAGTACTTTTCAGCTCATTAAAATGTTTCTATCCTTTACTTTCAGCACCTTTTTCTTAACCCTTAACCAGCCGTCCAGTTCATGATACACGGGGTATTAAAGACCACGTTAAAGCATGGGTAATTAGGAGCTGTATTCGTATTAAACCGAGAAGAAAAGTTTGACAATAGAGATACCAAATTTCTGATGTCCTGAGGTTTTCTGGATAACGAGACAATAGATTATGCTTTTGTAACGGTTTTCCGCGGGCTTGATAAATCAGTGTGACTCTGCAAAAACGAAGATATTCCCTAGTGTTTGACCAGAATCTCTGACCTAGCGAAGTGGATCGTGAAATTTACAAAGGCATTTGTTCTCTTACACTTTTCACGCCTTGTTTTTGTTCAAGCCAGTCCAGCGGTCCTTATTCTATCCAAAAGTGTCAGCCCACCAAGCCTTCCCCAAATGTCACAATGGCCAGTTTGCCGCTGTCTGTTGAGGTGTCGTTCGGTGATTTTCTTAAAAAGCTGAATCAGACAGCTGGATGTTATGTTCACAGCCCCACGATCGACCACAACTATTTTCGAATCTAAACGGATAATATTGTTAAATGATCTTACATAACAATGCTTTGGCCTTGTTATACATTTCCGAATCTTGGACAGATCGCCATTGCTACTTTAACTTATGTGAGCCAGTTTGAAGAATTTTTTTGATTGCTTTTACGTAGTTTAATTTAGAAAGTCATAATGCAGATAGCGATCTCCTAGCTGTTGGCCCAGTAGGATGACCCATGCTGGCATTGACTCCAAGTCCTATTTCTTCATACATATATCTGCTAGAATACGCCATGGACTTCAGGACGGCCTCAGCTCAGTGCCATACTAGATGATATCCAGAAATGCAATGTGCCTTCTCACTTGATAAATTGATTCGACTTAATGCCGCCAGGTCACTGACTTATGTTCGATATCTTCTATTTTATAATTACCTTACTTGTTCAAAGTTCAGGCTGAACTGTGCTTTATTCACGGGCTTTATTTTCTTTTTACTAAATGCCTTCTAAGACAGAGAATGGATCGAGGGGATCGAGGCAGAACATGAAATTCCAAGCAGGTGGAACGGTATGCCAGACATATCTGGCAAATCCCCGAAGAATACTCAGTGGGAACGAAAGTCCTTGATACCTGCCTTGTCTTGAGAAAATAAATTCAGTATCGGAGTCAATATTCCAATAATGCCTCCTGAGTCTGAAAAACAGAAAGTAAATTGAAACATAGGAAGACTGCATTCATGACTTTTGTCCTTTAAAATGTTGCACAATATTGTTTGAATAACAGTACGTAGTAATAATATTCATTATGTACTGATTAATAATATGACATGTATGTATGTATGTATGTATGTATGTATGTATGTATGTATGTATGTATGTATGTATGTATGTATGTATGTAT
>JBCAUA010060974.1:0-11312 GCA_038406235.1 Peronia verruculata
ACCTAGAGTATTGTTAATCAGGATTTGGCTCCATCTGGCTGCTAAATGAGGCCGTAGATCGTCGCGATTTGATTATAATAATATATAGGCAAAGGGTACTTGATTATCACCTCTTCTAGCAATATAACGAGTTCAAGTGCCAGGGATGGACACTGGATGACCACCATGAGGCGAAAACAACAACAACAACAAAACTGCTGATCATGCAAATCATCTGTGTAAGCCTTCTAAAATGACTTTCCCCGTCCTATAAATTGCACAATTGTGTTATCTTTCTGCTGCTAATAGCTCAGCTGTCGTCTATATGTCATAGTAAAGATCAAAACTCTCTTGGTTTGCACTCAAAAATGATGTGGGGGATACACAGAGGCCCCCAAGAACCCGAAATGGCTCATGTTATGTTGGGGGGTGGAGAGCAAAATTTAAAAAAAAAAAAAATACACCCAGAAAAAACGGCAACAGGAGACACAGAAGTCATGGAAAAAGGGCTAGTTTGTAAAAAAAAAAAAAAGGCTGTTCCAACACTGAAAGCCGAACACAAAAGTCTTCATGTTAATTTTTCGATGAAAAAAAAAAAAACAACTCTAAAAGCGTTTCTCTCAAAACCCGGTTTTTGACATTTTTTTTTTCCTACCTTTTTTTTTTTTTTTTTGTTTGTTTCAAAACCGATTCATATCAAATTTGGTACAGATCATAATCACCACAAAACCCAAAAAGTTACATATGCGCGTTATATTCGGTCAGTAAGTTTTAGAGAAAATTAGGTTTTTAGTTTGAAAAAAATGGCGAAATTTGAATTTTCGCTATATGGCATTTTCAAGAATTAATAGATTTTTTTTTAACGCATGCTAAGGGTTGAAAATAGGTAGCTTTTTAGATATTAGATTAAACAGTATGTTCATCAAATTTATCAAGTTTCGTTGAAATGTGGCAGAGGAGATAGATTTTGAAATCAGTCAATTTAGGGACGCCAAAATCCAAGATGGCGGCGCTACTATGGCACCCGTATGAAAAGGTCAAATTTTTTTTTCTTCTAATTTGAACATGCTGAATTCGATGGAAAAGGTTAAAATAACCTAGCTACAATAATAATTTTTTTTAAAAATCACCCCGAGGAAGCGCCCCCCCCCTTAATACGAAAACAACAAGATGGCAGATCAGGGCTGAATATCGATATCCCTCTCTGGATGCCAGTAGTTCTTACAACAGAACAATCTTGTGTGGGAAAAATCATTGAAGAGTGTTAACAGGAGCATGTTATAAAATACACACTTTCAAAATACTGCTACAAACATAACAATAACAGTCGTAAAGGAAAGCGAAAAGCAGGAGACAATGGGAATCTACTGATAAAAATTAATGCTCATTGTTAGTCAGCTGATCTTTGCTATAAAATTTTTATAATCTTATTTATGATTTTTCAGCATCAGATTTTACTAAGCATCCCACTTTCACTACAGAGACCTTTCCAAGGAGGAATATCTTTGATTTTGTAAAATACGATGGAACATTGAAAAGGATGGATTTCAGTGACCGCCAAAATCAGCTAAACTGTGAAATTCAAAGATAAACAGCATATGTATTTTGAATTAAGGTTATGCAAAAAAAAAAAAAAAACCCACCAAATCTGCACGCTGTCAATATAATTTAAAAGCTTTGATCAAATTCCATGATTATGAAGGACAGAAACAGCTGGCAATCTAGTGATAGAATGCTATATTTTTCAATTTGTAAAGCGACAGGATACCGCTTCATACAAAAAAGCAGATTAAATTACATGCATCAAAAACTTTGTGAATTGGTATAGTTTTCTGTTAAGACTTTCAAAGGTATGCATGACCTATAAGTGATTAACAGACATTCCAGGCCACGACGTCATTTCTAATCTTTTTATTTCTTCACGGCCAAGATGCCCGAATTAATAACATATTTTCTCTTTCCTGTATTAAAATCTGTGATTTTCGCCAGCCGTTACAAGTCTATAGCCAGGTTGTTGTTGGCAGTTATATTCGGTTTGCATTAGCGAGATCATATAGTGCTCAACATTATGGTTTGATAATGGTCAAAAGGTCAATGATGTAGATGCCATAGGCATTTATAGAATATCTTGTAATGTTGACATGTTCCACGAGTGGAGACAGGTAACCTGACGTTTCCAATGACAACAATAATCTAACATTTAGGATTATCTACAAGGATGGCCAACGCCATGATGATCGATATTTTAAAAACCGGAGGCTCAGCTCAGGCAAAAGTGATCAATACGTCGTTACAAGACTGAAAACGTTCAAATGTGCAACATTGGCGTATATTCATTATACCATATCATATACACCATTGTAGTATACGATAGACATGTATGCAGAAACAAAATATACTATATTTTAAACACTGCTCTCTTATTCTTTGTTAACTCAGATGAGCCTTTTCGTGAGGTGATGATTATAACAAATTAAACTTCATTGCAGTAATGGGAGGTCGTTGTAAGCGGTCCTATTACTTCCCCTTTGGCACACAAAAGAGGAAAAGAGAAATTTGAACAGGTAGTATATATAGAGGGGAAAAATCACTCTTGCGCCAAAACTTGAAATTAACGTGGTATAGAGAGAATGTATTCTTCTTACTGTTATAATTTTGTCGATTTTTTTTTTCTTAGTGATCTGTCTTTCGAATGACAGGAAGTAAAGGGATTTTGCCCCTTTACACCGCCCCCTCAACTCATATTTTGTCGGGAAGTAATAGCATTGGTCAAAACGATCTCTCATTGTAAATACAACACGAAACAACTAAATACTTAGTAACCTCTGTCATATTATAATATTACTATAACAATATTCAATTTAATGATTACTTACCAGACAAGTTCATGAATTATCTTTACGATATACATAAACAAAATACTTTTGATAATAGTTCACATGAAAAAGAAATAAAAACCTGAATTCCTCAAACGCAACATTATTCAAGCAAATAACAAAATCAACAACATCAAAATAACAACAGCTACAGTAGCACTGTAAATGACCAAAATAACATCTTTTAAAGAGGGCATGAAGAAACTAAATGCATGTACTAGTGAAGGAGTGATAATGTTTTATGGCTATTCATGCAATGAATTTTTTTTTAAAGAAGTCTGAGAATACAAATACATGTATTATGTTCGCTCTATGAGAATACCAACAAAATAATAATAATAATAATAATAATTCTTTTTGAAGAAAATTTGCACTATTTCTAACTTCAAATAAAAAGTGCCAAGTACATCTCATATTGCAAAGTTATGTAACAAACGAAACAGATATTGATAATTTGAGGAAATATATAGCGTGGTGTTTTCTCCGGAGCTCAGACCAATTTGTAACAATGAATTTGTCTGGGTGAAAAAAATATCAGTGAAAACAAGAGCAAAAATCAAACAGATAAAAAATACCCTTTCACATCCATGACTGAGAAAAGAAAAAGTTGATCAGTGTTGAAGCTACCCGTGCCTTATTAGAACAAGAGTACCGTGTGAAAATAAACTTAAAATGAAAAAAAAAAAAAAAACGAAAAAAAAAAAAAAAGTACCATGGATCAGACACGAATTGCAATATACTCGCAGATAATTGTCTGGCATATTCATGATATTTCTTTTTCTTTTTTCTTTTGTTGGTGTTATTGTTGCTGATTAAATACCCAGACATGTGAACGAGCAATAAACTCACAATGGGTCAGTAGTTTTTGAAGACGAGGAAAAAAAAAAAAAAACGAAAACAAAACAAATCAACAAGAGAGAGAGCGAGCGAGAGAAAGAGAACGAGCGACCGAGAGAAAGAGAGACATTTTAGGCATGCACTCATACACACACACTCACAGAGAGAGAGAGAGAGAGAGAGAGAGAGAGAGAAAGAGAGAGAGAGAGAAAGAGAGAGAGAGAGAATCAGAGCCATGAAGTTCAGGTGAAGTTACCCAGAATAATATAGTCTTGCTTCAAAAAATCACACAAAATTTAGATCTTGAGACGATCCCAGCAAAATAAAGAAATGGCTAATTATGCAACAACAAAACAGAACTTATCAAACAACGCTCTTGTGGATCACCTTAATAAAGCTTTACCAGGCTCAGAGTTACAAACCCATTTGTATGTTTAAGTATTAAGTATCAAAATATAAAAAATATGGTTACAAATTCATTCATGGAAAAGTGTGCCTATCTGGCACATGAAATGTGTAGTTGTTATCATAACAAAATGATTTCATTTCCATAATGAGAGCTTCTTTTCCATAAAATTATCCTATTCACATATTTTTATCTGTATGTATTCCCCTCGCCGCAGTACAACTACGTTTGAATTTTAGGACATCTGTAGAAGCAATGTTCCTTTCATCAGATGCGATCAGATACTTATACTTCTATGTTTCCAAAAGAATGGATCTGTACAGATTTATGGATTTTTTGTTATCAGCTAGGGGTAGACAACTTACGAATATTAAACCAATATCTAAACTAAGAAGCCAGGAATTATATCACTCAAGAAGACATACTGCTTTCTTTGCTTTTCTGTTCTTTTCTTCCCTTTTTAAAGTTCACAAGTTTATGTTATGTTGTTTAACAACATTACCTTAATATACAATAAATGAATCACTGATAATCATATCAAACTAGCATTGCGTCTATAGACCCTCCCACGAATGGCAATGTGTGTTGATCAATACAGCATTTCATAAATTTCTTTATCATTCACATACGATTGTGATAGTATAGAAGAGATGAAATTAATAAACACTGTACCTAGCAGTGTCTCCACGTCCAGGACTTCACTAATTCACGACTAGTCTGTGTCCTGGTCATTCATTTTTTAACTGTACATGTAGATTAGGCATAACGAGAACCGAAATATGAACACATAGTCAGCACTTTCTCATAAGGAACATAACAGCTGCATGCTGGTATTTTCACTGAAATTAGTTCGTTGTCTCTCTAAACTCTCCTGACAACGACCATGAAGTTGGTAATGATGTTGCTGCTGTTGCTGTAAATGCTCTGGATGCATATGGTGCTGAATCTGATATGTTGGTTGTTGGTCCGTGTTGGCACTAGCGTGGTGTTGGTAATGTTGCTGATAATATCCTGCGCCTGACGGTATGTCGTTTCGCGCCATTGTTATAGTTGGACAAGGCAATGAATGTTCGGGTATCTTCCTTCTTCTTCCTCCACGGCCTCGTCGTCTTCCTCGTCTATCACAAACTCCAGTATCCTTTACCAGGCGAATTTCAGCTCCAGTAGCTTTTAAAGTTGCTGCCAGTGCCGAGATGTAATGAATAGCCAAGCGCAGTGTGGCGATTTTGGACAGCTTTTGGTGCTCACTGAGATTTGACTTTGGAACAACTTTTCTAAGTTCGTCAAAGGCATCATTCAGCATGTGCATCCGGGTTCGCTCTCTTTCAGTTGCGCCAATTCTGGACAGCTCATAACATTTGGGCGGCTTTCGTTTTCCTGTCATAGGATCAATGCTAATAGGAGCGTGGTTCAGGGAAGAAAATGTGAAGTGATTATAACCATGCTGATGGCTGTGACTGTGGACAGGCTCTATGTGATAATGCCGTGGATACTGAGAGGCAGTGTAAAGAGGGTATGGAGAACTGAAGTCAATGAAAGACGAAGGAATAGAGGAAATATCTGGGCTGTTGGCAGCATCGCTTGGATTACTATTACTGTTGCTGTTTTGATTCTGAATAAATGCTGAATCTCTCATACCGTAAAGTCTACTTTCAAAACAGACGTCAGTTTTGTTAGCACCGTTAGTATTGCTGTTTACTGTTATTTCCCCCATGCAGCTTCGGTTCAAACTCTGGCGACTGTTCCAACTCCCACTCATCTCATTTGATGGCGTTGAACAATTCTGATAAAATAGGTTGTTGTCATCCAAGAATGTCTGGCACACTGTAGCATGCTCCGATCGCTGAATCTGTATTCTGTCACACGTATTGGAAGCTATAAAGGCGTTAGTCTGATTCTGTCGGCTTTGATTTTCTGACAAATTTACGATCATGACTTTACTAAGTCAATAAAGAAAAAGACTCAATATTCAGGACTTGAGTGAGAACTGCGAAAGCTATTGAGCAACAACTCCGGAAAAGTCAAAACTGTGAGGGCGGCAGTAAATACTCAGTGTCTCAAAGTAACATTTCAAGCAGACCAGCATTTTCAATTAATCTTCCACGTATCAGTTTTCAGAGAATCAGAGTTAAATTCAAGAAACGTATCCAACTGTATATGAAACAAGATATGTGAGTCTATTAGTCTGACGGGAAAAGACAGAAGTTTTGACTTCAAGCTTCTGAATGTTAAATTCAAAGTTCACACGCTCGTAAGAGTTCATTAAGCTATAAAAGTTTCTGCCAGATCTTAAGACACTGACGAAGTTCCACGAGATTGACAGGCAAGACTTAGACCCCGCCCATGAGAACGTAGCTTACTCGCTCCTGCTTGAAAGCCCGCCCACTAGATGCTAGGAAGAGGTGTCAGTATCCTCTGTGCCACAGTTTTTCAAGGATGTGAAAGGCAATGGAGCGTGTGAGCAAGACCTACTTGTTTTCGCCCCAGACTGGTATTTTCTGTCAAATTAGCATCTTCATTGCCTATGCGTCTTACTTCTTTGCTTCCCTCGTTTCACATATTTGTTTTTGCATTTATTTATATACAGCCACTCGATGAACTTCATTCAGAAGATGTAAATTGGATTTAAATCAGATACCTGAGTCAAATTAATCGGATTATGTTAGATAAACGGTTTATCATTCTCCAAGATCAATATCACCAGGACTGATTCTTCTCGCTGCTATGCATTACCAACAGTGAAAGTCAGAATCATCACCACGCCACAATGCCTAGCCTAATACTGGTAGATCCGTTGTTTTAGTTATTGTATCAAGAGTAGTTCATATTCGACTAAGCACAGATCTGGAAATTCCCGGCCGAGTGGTTTGTACCCCCTTCTGAAAATAAATACCACGAAATCCCACAACACTGGTGTTGAAAACGCGACGCCGGAAGTACGTCATACGTTTTCTTATGTCATTAAATCATTAACACTACTCAATACTACTATTGTTTGGAGGCCATCTAGGTTTCAATTGGCTCACAGTGAAGTTTTAGTGACACATTTCTTCCACACCGTAACAGGGTCAAACCGAAAAGTGAGTAAAATTTGTGAATAGTTTGGAGTGTTTGTACCCCTCTGCTAAAAGTAGACGCCGGTATTTCCAACCTTTCGCTTGGTCGGAATAAATCTATTGAAACTTTACGAAATCGACTGATTTTCTTTTTTGTTCATTGCATTTGTATTGACTGCTTGGCCACCATATGAGTGATTCAATTCCAGGAACAAAATTATTTACTTGGTTATTAAATGTGGATTTAATCATCTTAGCGTAAGCCTATATCTTAAGAATATAAATCTGGTTTTTATCGTAAGCTTTTGATTCACTGTTAATGAGTTATCTAGCATTTTGCCCTTCCTTTTTATTTTCTCATCTACACGCAGCTCCATCTGATGACCATCAATGAAATGAATCATTGTCCAAGAAGAAAACCTGAAGTCGACCTACATCCGCAAATACACTCATATGATCATAAACTATAAGACATCGCTGTTCTTAACCGATTCTTATACAGAATAATCCAATCAATTATGCTAAAAAAAAAAAAAAAACCTATATTCTAGTAATGTAGGTCTGGCTAATCATGATCGAACTCACATTGAAATACCTTCTATCCTCTTGTGGGAATTCATTGTATTATATAAACGGCATGGTTTACATAATGTTTCTGTCCACTTTGCATGATTACTTCAGTTCTGGTTGTTCAAAATCACATGAGTTATCGTGAGGAAAAATCTGTCTTGAAATGTTAACAACCGCGATGTAACCTTATAACAAATAAACGGAGAAAAAAAAAATGACAATGCAAAACATTCCATGTTGTCAACCCTCTCTTCATTTTTTACACCTTTCCAAAATTCAATATTCTCTCCGCATTTTGGATTTTCCCACATTCCCCCCCCCCCCCCCCATTTCTCCATTTTTCCCCCTCCTCTCATGGCTAAAGAGAAAAAGCCATGCACAGACGGAGCATTACGACCCGACCCGTAACCTTTAACGGATGACCCTCTGACCTCAGAAAACTGACTCCATGCCATCTCACTCTGTGTTTCCCTTCGACCCCTGTCGATCGCTAATGAGCTGCTTAATCTCACTTGTTATGGCCAGCTAGGACAACATAAGAACTTGTTTTGACTTTCACTATTAGATCTCCCTGATAGCGCAGCACTGGAATGTCTTGTGTAAATCTTCACCTGGACCCAGCCGGGCAGGCGCGTGGACTGCGTAGCTTGCTAAACTTTTCTCTAATAGCAAACTCATCACCTCTGACTTTTTGTTAGTAAGCCTATGATATATTCTAAACTTTTAAAGTTATTCCAGGCTGTCATGCAATTTCAGTTTTTACAATGGACTAATGGGAAATACAGTCTGAATGGTCAGCATTTGATGAATTATCCTACTTATCATTGAACAATTGGGTTGATATGGGTTTGTGGGTGTCTTCATATTGGGAACAGGATTTCTGTCCTCCAAAATTTGCATACCAAAACACCTGGATAATGCAGTTCTTTACCGAAACTACCATTGGGGGGGGGGGGGGGGGGGAGGGGGGAGGATTTTGTAAAGTAGGCATCGACAGTCTTTGCTCCATCTTTAATTGAGAGAATCACACAAAGATATTCATAGTGAATGCTTACAATGTATCACCGTGTTATACATGTTGTTCTGCTCCTGTATGCTTTCTTCTTCTTCATTTTCGTTGTCTGTTTGCATCTACTCTTCTAATCTCCTCATACCCTCCTCCTTCCTTTTCTTCGTTTCTCTATTACTCTTGTCCAAATGATCTCTAGTCCAAAACTGACGGTCCTGGTTCCAGTTCTTCCAAGATCTGCCAGATAAGGCTAGGCCACGCGCGCTGCTTATGCTCACTGGTAAGCGCTTCCCTGGAGTGAGAAGCACGCGCTCCAAGGAGGCGCCCGTCCCGACTTTAAATTGGCGGATTTGGGCTTGCTCAGGCCAGCAGATTATCGCCGGTCCAGGAAGTAATTGGGCTCAGCGGCCACCAGGCTAAAAGCAGGGGGAAAAACACACGCTTTTGCTATGATTTCACGACTCACACGCTGTCGTATGAACACATTATTGCTCATTTATATACACACACACACAACGACTTTCACACTTGTGAAAGGTGTGACATGAACCCGGTGGTAATCCTTCAATTTCTTGTTTACGTTTTGCGGAGCTTTCTGGCATGGGGTCATGTTTGCATTACATGACCTTTAGGTTGCCCCCGTGACTGACGGAGATGTTTTTACTTTTCCGGCATTACTTCTGCTGGCAAAAGATCCACCCTTGTCACAGTGATTTCATTATTTTCTCCCACCATTTCCCCCAGTCATAAGCATGAGATTTCTATGATGAAATAACAGTCTGCAGAATAAGCCAAGCGTGGGCTTTAACATCTCTGTCTTCTTTATCCGTAGCATATGTCGTGGAATACGTAGCACATATCGTGGGCTCACTATCCTTACTTAAATATGGCACGACAGTAATGGCAAACAAAACAATATCTGAATTACATAGGCCTACAGTTATCTTTCTCCTCTTGAAGCCGTTTTGTTTGTTTGTTTGCATGTTTGTTTGTTTGTGAGATTGTTTTTGGATAGAATGTATTTCCGCTCCCTGTTAACATTCCCAAAGCTGTATCTCAAATTTTCCCCTCGTATTATTTTTTTTTTCATATTAATTTAAGTTCACCCAGAATTTGGACCTAACTGCGAGTGACTAAACAAACAAAATCCCCCAAGAATGGAAAAATGGCACAACAGTAAGAATTCTCAGCAAAGGCGACTTATCCTACTATAGTAACAGGAGAGGCATATCATTGTTATAGGTTACTTTCTCCTTGAAAGAACAGGGCCGGTAATCGACCAGGCCGTACGAGAGAAATAGGTTGATTTTAGACCAGAAAGATCCTATATTGACCAGACACTGGCTCTGAGAAACATTCTCGAACAAAGCTATGAGTGGCAATCCTCTCTAATTCTCAACTTTACGGACTTTCAAAAAGTATTTGAAAGTGTCGCCCGCCAAGCACCATGGAACATTTTAGAGATTTGCGGCATATAATTAAGACCACAGACCTTATTGCCAACTTTCGCAAAAATTCATCATGCACATTCTTGATAGACCATGAAAATCAGAATCATTCCCAGTCAATATTAGAGTGCGTCAGTCTTGCATTCTTTCACCAACGGTCTTCGCTATTGATATTGTTCTAAGGTCAGCAAAGGAGGTAAAGAATGGGCATAAAGTGGACAGACAATGACTGGTTGGATGATAATTATGATCTGCATTTTGCAGACGACATCTGCTTAGTGAACAACTTAGGTGAAGAAAAAATAATGCAGGAAAAACACGGAAGTTCTGAGTAAATAAGCACCAAACTTGGATTCAAAATGAATAGGAACAAGACAGAAATCATGAGAACTTTGAGAGATGTAACGCCAGTCACTGGATGGAAAAAACCCGAACGAAGTGGAGAAGTTCACATATCTGTAAGGCACAACGATATAAATGGTAAATGCATTACAGATATAAAGAACACACTTTGCATGGCTACTGCATGCCGCGATGAATAAATTAAATGCCTCGTGGAGAAGCAAAATCATCAGTCAGAAAACAAAACTCCAATTGTTTCAATCCAATATACTCGACGTTCTCCCATGTGAAGCAGAAAGTTGGACAATGCGACGACAGAGAGAAAGCGCACCTCATTCCATTTGAGGTGCCTTAAAAGACCCATGAATATCCTATGGAATGACTGTCTTGGAAAAAGCTGGCGCCGAGAATCAGATGACATTAATTAATCAGAAGAAGACGATGGAGATACATAGGACAGATCGTTAGAGTGAATGAGGTTGGTAAGAATCCCACCACAGGCATGGAGACAAACTCCGCACGAGAAGGAAAAGAGAGGAAAATCAGAAACAACTCTCAGAAAAACAATACTAAAGAACATGTTGAGAAAAATATTGCAGCTGTCAACTTAGACGAAAAGGCAGAAGACCGATGCAAATGGCTAGTTAGCTACGTTATGTATCTGACGGTACAAGTAGACAGTAATATAAGTTAGTAGCTAAGGGAGTGAGTAAGGGAGTGAGTGAGTGAGTGAGTGAGTGAGTGAGTGAGTGAGTGAGTGAGTGAGTGAGTGAGTGAGTGAGTGAGTGA
>JBCAUA010060984.1:0-11312 GCA_038406235.1 Peronia verruculata
TTACACCGGGCTTGGCCCTTGCCCAATCATGACTTTCATGTTCGCACATGCAGGCTCAGGTGGAAAACAAAAAGAGAGTAAAGAATATTTTAATCATAGGAGTCCTTCAACGTATGAATTTTGCAAGGAAATAGAAGTGATAGTTACTATATACCAATAGTATTGATACTTATACTTGTGATGGTAGCATATGGAATAACATTTTTTTTTTCAATGCCTATTTCGAACCCTGCTCACCATGGGGCAACGGACATAGGCTTATGAAAGAGAACAAATACGACAACTTTACGATCGGTGCACATTCATACAGGCACATTTAGATATTATAATGCTATAGATCGGGATGACCACCGGCCAGAGGTTGAAAGATGTAACTAAAAAAAAAAAAAAAAACGTAATATCATTAGATGTCGTGTGGCTTGGTGTAGATACATGCATTATGTGAACATAAATCGTTACTATTCCCATAAAACCTTATAACTTCAAGATCATAATTCTTCTTTATTTATTTATTGTTTTATTTATCTATTTATTTATTTATTTTGCTCAATCTTTGCACATAAAGAAAGACATGTGCTAATGACACAGCAATGTTGAGCAATAAATAACTTGATTATAATAAAGGTACAAGGCGGGAACAGTTTCTTGTCTCTCCTGAAAATTTCAGGTCATGGAAGTTATAAAGTTATATCTGACAAGTAATGATTGCAGGATTGTTTTGGAAGTGTACCGTATTTGTTTAAATTAACACAAATCAAAATCTCAAGTCGATATTGTAAATCTGTTGGAATAAAAGCTGATAATGCTGCCAGGAAACGGTGGTATAATTGGAAGAGAGCCAAGGTCAAAGTTTTGTTGTTGTTGTTGTTTCTTTGCATTTTGGCCACCTATTTTAACGTTGTTCCCCCAGAGACATGAGGATGGATGGTTACTTGAAAACACATGCAGGTGCTAACAACCTGTGGCGTGGTCTGACACGCAAACAAAAATGCCTGTGATAGACCCTACAATGGGGCTGAGAGGCCGAATAAAAGTTGATGCTTGATCCAAAAGTTAAATAGCGAGGAGTTGACGTGGTTTCCCAGCAAGGGGTGCTACCGAGTCAAGTGCATGTAAATTTAACAGACCCACGTTTATGTCCCTTTACATCCCAAGGCATAGTATTTTGAGTCACATTACAGTTATAGAAAGGCATCAAATGGATAGTTTTTATCAGCGTCCCGCTGTGTTGTTCTCCATGCAAGAGACGGGAGCTAAAATTAAGTACTGTATCTTTTTAGACTGCAAATATTTTCTGAGCGAAATACATCTATTGACACACGTTCTACAAGAACTCCTTGATAGCAGCTTTCTACGGAGCTTAACAACGAAATTTCAGGCATATTTTCTCTTTGTTTGTGTGCGTGTGCACATGTGCGAGTTCGAAGTTTTCGATGTTTTGCCTTACCTATTGTTTTGCTTTGTTTTGTTTCAATTTATAATTCGTTTTTAAATGTATTTAAATCAAGGCTTAGAGATAAATTGAATTAGAAATCACGTTAGATCTCATGATGGTAATAAGGTTTAGGCGCCGTCTATTTGAGCCAATTGACCCAACTAGACCTGGAGTCTCTTTGGGCCTATTGATGCTTCTCTTTCTCTCTGTCCGTGCGTAAGAAAGCTATTGCATCCAGTTAAATATGTAACGTCTCGAGGGGGGAGGGGGGCTGTGCACACCCCCCCCCCCCTCAAAAAATTTCTCAGCACCCCCAAAAAACTGCGAACAGACGCTTCCATATGAGACCCAATACAAAATTGTTTCGGCTTTACCTTGTGGTGCAACATTTTTTATTTGCCTATACTTCCTCATTGCAATAGTAGGCTCAGATAGACACTCCGTAAAGTTTATGGGAGGATGGATTCTCACCTTTCATGGACATGCGGCCTCTGAACATAGCAGTCGCTGTGAGATAGCGTCCGTGGCGAGGATCACAGGCAGCCATCATGTTCTTAGCGTCAAACATTTGCTGTGTCAGCTCAGGTACCGTCAAGGCTCTGTCAGAGAATCAGGCAAACATAAGTAGGTTGTGAGACATAGATCGAAACAATAGGAACGCTCGTTCTAAACTTGTCGTAAGTTACGTTCTCTATAGGTTTTTCGACCTACTGGGGATGGTTATCTCGGTCCTAATCCCCGCTAGGGCTCGGGGTTTATGAGCAGGTCCTTTGCTACACCCGCAAGTGGTGTAAACCCGCCACCGGTGGGGTGTCTCCCAAGGAGTGCCATCCTCGACATTCCAGGGGTGATATCTCTCCTCTCTCTCTCTCTCCTTGCTCCTGTCTTCTGTCCCGCTCTCTGTCGTCTCTTCTTCTTGACGTGTAAACGTATCTCACCGTGTTTGACACATATAGCCGTGATCGTGCTGATGTGTCGCTCAGCCCCAACAGAAACAACCAACCTCAGTCTTACTACTGTAATGAACCTTAAGTGAAAGCGGAGCAAAAACTGACACGATGGTTTGAGTTAAATTATATGGAGATCTACTCTCTTGTTCTAGATCTGTTTTGCAGGCAATATTTGTCATTTCTCATTTACCACAATAATAATTATTAAAAGACAGTGTCAAAATTGCTGATCTAAAAAGGGAACCATTAATCATTATTTAAGGGGAGCGACTTTTCTCACCACAGTTTATCCATGTTTCCCCCGTCACCTAATATGCATAGATAAAGACATCTCGTTTGTCTATTAGATTCTTAATCAATGCTGTTTCTACTTAAGGTCTCAAATTACTACTTTTCTTTCTTAGTAATATGAATAACATTTGTTATTAAAGGTAGATTACAGAAAATGATAAAGAATCCCCTGTATACAATAAACAGAAATTTGAATTTAAATGATCATAAATGTTATTTCAATACGATAATTTCTAATTCTTTGACAATAACGCCTGGACAACATATTAACTTATCTTGTCCTTAGTAGGGTAAGTAGGAATGAAACCGCAAATGGAAAGAATACCAGAAGTACCTGTACTGCTGACTGCCCCTGGAAGTAAGGGGAGCAAACCCAGGCATGAAGAAATGCAAACGAGGGAAGGGAACCATATTGACAGCAATCTTTCGCAGGTCGGCATTCAGTTGACCTGCACGTTAGAGTAAGTACGTAAATGTTATCATGTAATGAAAAACAAAAAGACGGTACAATAACTGTGTTACATTAATAGTCTTCTCTTTTTCTTTCAAAGCTATGATTTTAATACAACGTACGATACACGTTAGGGGCAAACAGAGTATTTTTTAAAAATTATCTTGTGCAAAATATAATAAAATTTAGGATGCTTTTATCAGCACTGTAAAACATAAATGGTCTTTCCAAAATCATACCGCCAGATCCCTAATTGTTGCCTCCTAAATCTGTAAATTTAGATTGTACGTCATATTATTTGAATATTATTTCTATTTTATTCCGTATCCTAAGTCTATTTACATTGTCTATTACAATCATGTATTTAGTAATATTTAAAGTATTTTTATCAACAGTCCATAGCGTCAGCTGCAGTGGAAATAAATCCTAGCCAGCCTCATATTATATGTATATATAACATTTTACTTCATAAACATGAAAATATTTCCAAATAAATTATAAGACTTTTGACCCTTTCTTCCCCAGACACTTTTCACTGGTTAAAATAAGGAAAGTAATTAATTAATTAATTAATTAACTGCTTCATGTTAATTTGCTAATGTAAGTCTGTATAAAGTCCACAGTCTAACACTGTGAAAGAGAAAGTGTTATATCTGTCAGTATACTGCTTTACAATGACCTTGCAATTTTCCTCATGTCTTTAACCGATTTGCAGCAATGTCTTGTTTGGTTTTTGCTTTCTTACCAGGGAATCTGAGACAGGTGGTGACCCCTGACATGGTGGCAGAGATCAGGTGATTGAGGTCACCGTAGGTGGGAGTGGTCAGCTTGAGGGTCCGGAAACAGATGTCGTACAGAGCCTCGTTGTCGATGCAGTAAGTCTCGTCCGTGTTCTCCACCAGTTGATGAACAGATAGGGTGGCATTGTAGGGCTCCACCACTGTGTCAGATACCTGGGGATAGTGTGGAAAGATTGTGGTGTATTTGCGAATTTCACCTGTCTTTGAGATTTTTTTTTTCTTCTCTTTTTCAAGAGACAATGCAGGTTAAGCTCAAGATGTGATCTGCGCGTTCCATTACACATGACACTGCGGTTATGCATTTGAAGTCAAACAACGCCATCGAATGAAAACAAAAAAAAAGTGATACAGAAAATAAGCAAAAGATAATTTGGTTAGAACCCTTGTACAGGTATAATCGGGAAGCATTATCAATATTGCGAACCAGGCTTTTCTGGTTCAAAAATCCCCTGTCCCGCATATTACTTCTGAAAGACTCTAAGTGTTAAAAGTGATATCAAAGTGCTTATTTATTTATCCATTTAGGCATTTGCTTTGTTTGTTTGTCTGTGGATTTGTTTATTTAATATTCATTTATTTAACCCCCCCCCCCCACTTTATAATGCAATTAACATTGTGTCTATTAACAATATTTTCTTTTGTTTTTCTTTCTTTGTTTGTGTGTATGTGTATGTGTGTATGTGTGTGTGTGTGTGTGTGTGCATCAATGGAAATAATGAAAATACTAATGCACTCAAACTACTGGTATACTGTGGAGAAGATCTGTAAGCAATGATAAAAAGGAGTGTGTACTGCAACGATAGTGAAGCAACAACAACAACAACAACAAACAACAACAACAACAACAAAACTTAGTATTTTCGCAGTCTCTCTCTCTGTTCGAAATTCCAAGAAATGGTGTGATCAAGTGGTTTGAACATAAAGACAGCAGACTGACCTTCGGACTTGGCACCACAGAGAATGTGTTCATCATTCTGTCCGGGTATTCCTCCCTGATCTTGCTGATCAACAACGTGCCCATCCCAGCACCTGTACCTCCTCCCAGGGAGTGCGTCAGCTGAGGATGAGTGATGGGTGTTGATGGGGAAATAACAAACATAATGATGGGTTTTTTTTTAAAAGCTTTTCAACCTCCTGCATTGGTGGTTATGTCAGCTGTCCACAACCGTAGTCAAAAAGTTATGGGATCACAGACGAGTGTATCAATATTGAATTAAAACTTTTCATATCATGTAGTTTCGGGTTTTCAATAGGCGAATGGTGTTATTATGTCTGAATAACCCACTTTATACAAGTTAAAAACAAAAACAAATCAAGGTGAAACAGATTAATATCGTGAGGCACTTGACGCAAAGAACATTGGCAAGAACTTAGTAATGGTGCATGGAGAGGAATTTTAGAGAAAGACACGTTTGGTGGTCTTCATGCTGCTGGGTTTGGACCTAGAAGCTATAATTACTGATTTTGTAAACCATTTTAATTTCAGTTGTTAAATTTTCCAACACATTCATAGGCTAGTATTATCATTATTTAAGGAGTTAACCCTTAAAGGACCTCTCATGTATGTTTTCATCTCAGGTCACACTAAGCAGAATCTGGATCGCGTATGTTTCCCTCGCCAGACCGTCCTTTGTTTACCTTGGTTTCCAAACTAAGGAAGCAGAGGTAGAGCCGTTCATATTATACAATTCTTTTTTTTTTTCTGACAAGACCTAAAATTAAGGAATTTTCCAAAACATGGCCACTCCCGAGGGAATGATAGTACTCCGCATAGCCGGTCCTTTAATGGTTAATGCAATAATAATATAAATCGTACTATTGTTAAGTCGTGGAAAGAAAGTAATGAAGAAATGAGTTACTTGTAACACTGTATCAATATACAAGTAATAATAACATTATACAATGATGTACCTGGAACCCCTGCACACAGTCACAACCTTCAGCTTCCTTGCGCACCACATCCAGGGCGCTGTCAATCAGCTCCGCCCCCTCCGTGTAGTGACCTTTGGCCCAGTTATTGCCCGCTCCACTTTGACCTGGGCAAAGGTAACAGTGTCATGATTTCAGGCCAAGGGTTGAATTTGTTGAACATTTTGTTTGCTTTTTTCTTTTTGTTTGTTTGTTTTGTTTTGCTACAAAAGAAAGACTAAAAGACAGAAAACACACAGACAGGGGCTGCGACATTGAATCACACCGAAGTTTCTATTTATGAATTCATAATGCGAGAAAGAGGCGGGAACTCTAAACTCATAAATCATGAAAATTTAAATACCCGAAAGTCGTATGCAAATTTACGGTATTGGCTTTTTTAAATATTGTCAGATCTCATAGGGAATTTAGTTATTACACCTGATTTTGAAACATTCAGTGGTGCTTGACAAGCTATGGCCCACCATTTTGGCGGACATTGGCCAAACAAAAAGATGAATGAGAGATCGTTGTGGTCAGTCCTATTACTTCCCTTTACCAGACAAAAGAGGGATTGAACAAGCAGTGTAAAGAGGAAAACAAAAATCACTTTTGCGCCCTTTGCTTGAAACATACGCCATGATAAATTGCACACACACAAAAAAAATATATATACATATATATTTAAATATGATGTAAAGAGAATGCTTTCTTCTTATTGTTATAATTTTATCAGATTTCTTTGGCGATCATTCTTTCGAATGGCAACCAGTAAAAGGATTTTTTTTCCTCTTTACACTGCTTGCTCAACACATCTTTTGCCTGGCAAAGGGAAGTAAAAGTCTGATCAAAATGATCTCCCCTTAAACAAATCCCTCTTTTGGAAGGAAAGATAATCTGCGAAACGGTCTCCCATTGGAAATGAGTATGCAGTGAAACTATCGTGGCCCCAACTGTCACCAAGCACAAAAACATGTTGTTTTCGTAGATTTTTTTTTTTTTAGCTTAATTGGATAATCTCCGTATTAAGAGCGAATTTATGTACATATCAGTATGTTTATTATCGGCGACAAAATGTCTCTATCTGTCATATATACATCACCAGCGCCTGCAGAAGCAATAAAATTACAACTCCATTTCTCTTTTATATTCTTTTTGTTTTTTTATTGAAGCCTTTCAATCCTGTGAACGTAGGATTATCTCGGCTTTTAGAAGTTGCCATTTTTTGCTGAGAAATTCTGTGGGTAGAAATTTGGAATTGAGAAATTTTGCTTGGACAGCGGCACTCAGCCTACACTTCCATCGATTTTGAAGTGCCACTGGTTCTTTAACATGCGTAATGTACACATGGGACCTCCGAAATATATTCGCCCTTATCCGAGAAGGCTAGACGTCGGGCTTCCTTACCCACATGAAGCCAGGATCCCTTGAGTCACTTAAAAAAAAAAAAAAATGCGGGTTTTCGATCTTCATGTCCTGTCATCCCCGGATGCAGAATGTCAAGCCCCCGATGCAGAACCTACGAGTTGATTCCGGCCCGTTTTCTACATGGGCAGACACCATACCCAGTGAGCCACTGCGTCCCCCGTATAGTACACATTGATTTATATCCATAAGAAAGAGCACAATGAGAATTGGTGACAGTTGTTAAGTGTCTATACCTGAGTCTCTCGAGAATGGCCCCTGTGCTATCGTCAAATGCCATGAAATACAATATTGATACGGCTGATTTCCACAACTGCGACAAGCTTATACCTCGAACAAAATTATGAGCAGCATTAAAATCTAACATTATTGTTTCAACTAGTTCTCATGGCTAACATTCTTTTCTCCTTTTCAAACTCACCGAAGACAAAGTTATCAGGCCTAAAGATCTGACCAAAAGGTCCAGAGCGGACACTGTCCATAGTGCCAGGCTCCAAGTCAATGAGGATGGCCCGAGGGACGTACTTGCCACCTGTAAAACAAGGTAGAAACATACGGTACACACGTTTTACCTCATCATCAGGAGAATGAAGAAGGTATTACAGTTTCCAGAGGTGACATGTAAAGTATTTTTGTCTTGCTAAACCTAGCCTTTCATCTACGGTTCCATAATCTTCATTAAGTATCATCCTGTAGCGGATGTATAATCGGTCTAAATATCTGCCTGTCTCCTTGTTTGTCTATCAGTTGACTGTCTGTCTCTGTTTTCTATCTGTATTCTCATCCTTCTCTTTGATAACGTCTGTGATGACTGCGTCCTTGTCATAGTGTTGTCTCTTTGGCCTTTGTTTAATTTAACAGCTCTTTGACACAATCCTGTCAGTTTTCACTAAAATAGTTTTGGTTCACCATCCTGACTTGTGGTGTCACGACATCTTTCTTTCTTTCTTTCTTTCTTTCTTTCTTTCTTTCTTTCTTTCTTTCTTTCTTTCTTTCCTTTCTTTCTTTCTTTCTTTCTTTCTTTCTTTCTTTCTTTCTTCTATTGCCATCTCCTTTTTTCTTTCACTACCTCTTACTTTTTCTCCATCTTTTTTCTCTCAGCTCCTCTTCAATTCCTTGTCTCATTCACGATATTCCTCTGATGCCATCCATCTCTCTTTCGCTCAAACCACATACAATCATATCTGTCTTCTTTTAAGCTCTTTCCATACATTGCTGACAGACTGACATTGCCACTCATCATGTTGAATTGCCTTACCTGTGGCCTCATTATAGTAGACATTGATTCTCTCCAGCTGAAGATCGCTGTCCCCGTGGTAAGTGCCAGTCGGATCAATGCCGTGTTCGTCAGAGATCACCTCCCAGAACTGCAACAGGAGTGGCAAAAGAGAAAAAGTATAGACATTCCAAGTATGAATACTGATTGTTCATAATCACATCAGTTTGAAAGAATTCATTTAGATGTATTTATTATGAGATAGACAGACACCCTGTGGAAGGCTGAGAACAGAGAGGAGTGGAGGAGACTGGTTCTAGCATCTTCGGTGGCGCCCCAACGAACGAAAGTTTAAGGGTCATGAAGATGAAGATGACGATTATGTGAAGTAAATATCATCCTAGACCTCACCATGAACTTTGATCAATGGTCCACCTATGCTCTAAACCCTCACAGCATTATTAGCTATAAATCTGTATCTTAAACCAGCGAGTGGCTGGTCAACATCGATACTGAGCCTATAAAGAGCCAAGTTTAAACGTAAGATTACAGGACAGCACCCCAAGCCATTCTCTGACCAGAGACATCCCTACAGGCCACTAGAAATACGTGTAATTGATGACCAAAATGAAGATTCGGGAAATAGTTTCTCTCCAGCTCTGACTACGTAAAGTCTTCAGCGTTGATAAATCGTTTGAATAGAACCTTTCAGATGTTGAATCTCCGATGAAACCTAATTAAGTTTCTCAAAGACCCCGTAGATGGTAGCGATGTTTTGAACAATGTGATAGCATGCGTTCTATTGAAACGATTGTCTCTGAAGGGTCATGGAATCATCAGTAACAAGTTGAACATCCAATAACTCGAGCTCGGGGGCAACAATGACTATTTATCATCTCGTGCCACAGAGATATCTCTAGCTCTTACTGGCATCAATTACTGGGTCAATATTGTTCTGTGCGATAAATGGACATTGGTGTCAGGTATTTATGACATGGACATTTGATCGTCCAGGTCAATCATGGACATGGATAATCTTAAGTGCCCATATAAATCATGCCGAATTTCATAAGGGGTTCGTGGACTTTCCTGAATGAAATGCAGATACAGCGGCGTGCTTGTTCACCAGTCCCCAATACTGTTATAATCACATTCAGATCATGTTAAAGAAGGAAACACTCAAATCTGTCATAAGATCTGAGGAAAATACTATGACCTGTGTGTGTGTGTGTATGTGTGTGTGTGTGTGTGTGTGTATATATGTGTGTGTGTGTGTGTGTGTGTGTGTTTACAGCCCAAGGATCTTAAACGTTTGATAGCTTTAGCTCGTTTAGGGGAACGAGCGAGTAAAATGCCTGCTAAAAAAATCTCAGTTCGCACTCATGTTAGCGTTCTTCAGATATAGCATATATTTACAGTGTTTCCTGCATTTGCAACATAAAACCATAACAACACAACTGCAAACCTTTTAATCCTTTATACTGGAACACAAGAATTTAAATTATAAAACGTTTTTTAATATATTCTTTTCTAAAAGAGTAGTCAGGACGAAGGTATGCAATAGAATTTTCAGTGGCTTTACAATCTGCTTATCACAAATTAATAGGCTTTTAATGAGTAGAAGCTTAAAGCGTCTTGTAAAAAATACATTATAGCGTGTGAATTTTGCAGAATGATTAGATTTGCCTACCGATTAGGAGTCGGTGTTTGTTTTTGTATTGTTAAAAAAAAATTGATCTACGTTCTCCCAAATTCTTATAAAGACTAGTTTAATCCAATTGGCAATCTTTCCATTGGCGTAACTAAGGACTCCGTATTTGCAATATTGATCAAATTTTGTCACCAGTAGCTCTAGGAAATCCAAATTGAGACTACTCTTTATGCCTGCTCGTCACCCCCCCCCCCCCCCCCTTCTTTCTTTTATTTCTACAAATAGAAAAGCCGTTTTGGAGTTTCATTTAATGTATGAAAATGAGAAAGAATATAATATATAATCCCCTTCTTCTAAATCGTACCCAATTGACAGTAATTCAAAATTATATTATAAGGGTCAACATCGTGGATTTTAGGCGGCAATGGTTGTCTTCTTATTCCTTTTTTTACTTGGTATCTTTTAACCTTCTGTGGGTAATCGTCTCGTTTGGTCTTCTCATGTATAATGTCGCTCCCCCCCCCCCCTTTATTTTTAATCTCTCTTTCTTACTCTCCTTTTAGTTTCTCATTTCTCTCCCGCCCCCTCTGTCTCTCTCTCTGTCTCTCTCTCTCTCTCTCTTCCTGGTTTCTTCCATTCTATATTAACATTATGAAGGCTTTTTAGAATCTTGTTTGAATAAGGGATTCTCATTGAGATAAACGAATTTCACAGGAAAGATAATTTGATAAGTGATATTTGTCCTAACAGACAACGCTAGTTTATTGACATTTTTATTGACGTTTTTAAGTGCGCGTCGTCTTAAATTCAAATGAAAAAAACATTGCAGTGGTAGAATAATTGTTTCGGACATGATCAGATATATTCCCTGGTACAGAATAATTTGATCTCAAAGGTGTCAGTTAGGGTTGTTTGAGAATTATTGAATACTGAAAGAACCTTTACTTTTGAGCCATAATATAAATTGAATGTAACGAAATTCTGGCCTCATTTCGCTGTCGATCATGGGGAAGAAAGAAGAAGTTGAAAATTCTGATTTTCCAACCATGAGGTCGCGAACAAGAATTATGAACAGAGGAACTGAAATAATATTTTCCGCCATCATCTAATGAATAGGTAGGTAGGTAGGTAGGTAGGTAGGTAGGTAGGTAGGTAGGTAGGTAGGTAGGTAGGTAGGTAGGTAGG
>JBCAUA010060995.1:0-25301 GCA_038406235.1 Peronia verruculata
AAAAAAACACCACACATCCAGGTTTTAAGGTTAGAATCCGTAGGTTTAGTCCTGAGCCACGACGTTCTCATCTGAAAAGACCAAGAGAAAAAACTACCCTTTTTTTCCAGAGCAATGGGTGACTCAATAACTTAAATAATAATAATACTGATAATAGTAAGTTGTTTGTTTGTTGTTGTTGTTTTTTTTTATATAGACACAGAGGTTTTTCAAAGCAAAGTTTATTTTTTTCCTGTAAGTAAAAAAACAAAACAACAACACAAAAACAGACACACAAACAAACAAAAAAATGGGCATAAAAAAGCAGTTCCTCCCACCTTTGTATTTAAATACATACAAGTTTGTAAAAGCTGACGTAATTTTTTTATTTTTTTATTTTATTTTTATGGGTTTTATTTCCTTGTTTATTTGCTTTGTTTATTGTTGTTGTTCCCCTCTTTGGCGATCATAATGCCGTATGTTCTTTGCCTTTTTGTTTGTTTGTTTGTTTGTTTGTTTTAGCTACTTATCCATGGGTGTGTTTTTTTATAATAATTCAACAGAAAATCTTTCATCCCACATTGCTATCTTTTTTTTTTATGCTAAAACATTTCTGTGGAATTACATAATATACATCTCTAACATGCATCGTGTTGTACCAAGGATTGAAATAAGTCTTCCACACAAGGTGTTGGCTGCTAATGATATGGTGACAGAATGCTTAGTTCACAAAGCAGCTTTGAGATTTTGAACTTTTGTTCAGACAGTTCTCTATTAAGATCAGTTATTCTTTCGATGCCATTAAAGTCATCTTTATATAACAATGTCCCCCAAATCTATGACTTCTTTTTCTTCTCCTACATCATAATTTGTTTTTTGTTGTTTTGTTTTGTGTTGTTGTTTTGATATGCCATTGACTCTTAACTGACTCATTTCTCCAGACTCATTCTTGCATATTTTCTCCGCCAACATTGAAGAATGACTTTGCCCGGTTATTGAAAGTCAAAACTTCTTATTGCTATTGTGAATAAAATTGTCTCAACAAAGCGAACGGCTGGAAATCCCCGTCTAATTTTACTAGGAGGGTACAAACACTGCTGAAAAAAACAAATAAAAATGCACGGGACCGGTGACAAATTGTTCTCAGATCTCGTGGTAGAACGGTAACAAACATCAGTGAGTTTTAAGCAATATTTCATCATTTGCAATAAACATAAGTGCGTGTTCTAGTTTTAGCAGGGAGGGGGGGGGGGGGGGAGGGTTATAAACACTTCACCAGGGATTTCCAGGTTTTTGCTTAGTCGAATATGAACTATTACTTAGTGAAGTCAATAAACAGACGTTGCCATTATCTGACAAGCATAATATCTAAAACGCAGATTGTTTATATAATAGCTACACACATGATTATGTAAATGGAAAGACCAGATTATAGAACAAGAATGCAAGAAATAGGAATGGAAGCAGCAAATGAGGTCTCAATAACAAAGTCATTCGTAATAAATTCACCTGAAAACTGTATAACGTTTAGTATGAACATATGGCATTCAAGATCGAGCCATGGAGGCTAACTATTCTTAATCATAAATTAAATGGTAATTGTGAACTTGAGCCCAAACTAAAGTTCACAATTACCAATTAAATACATAAAATATGATGTGTTTCTAAATTTTCTTGCTTGTTTTTCTTAAGCCTTTCAATCCGGAGATAGTAGAGGTATCTTGGCTTTGAGTAGCTGCCTGATTGTAGTGAGAATTTCTATGGGTAGAAATTAGGAATTTTTGCCCGGACAGCGGCACTCAACCCACTCTCCTCCATGTTGAACTGCCAAGGGTTCTTTAACGTACGTGACATACAGACAGACTTGTAAATTTGCTTGAATAATGTGAACGGTGACTGGCTATGTATGGACGTTGGATTCCAAAGGCACGTTTAATATTTTGCAAACTAATGGCAATATTTATCAATGAAAGGTCTTCCTTCCTATCATTTCAGCATTTTTACTCATAAAATGCATATGAACTGTTATAATAGATTTTATATTTTGAAAAATGTGTTTCTGTCAGTGTAATAGAATACTAATAGGAGCTCGTTGTGCTCAGTCCTATTGCTTCCCTGTACCAGACAAAAGAGGGATTGAACAAACGGTGTAAAGAGGGGAAAAAATCACCTTTGAGCCCTTTGCTTGAAACATACACCATGAAAAATTACAAAAACAAATGCGATGTAAAGAGAATGTCTTCGTCTTATTGTTATAATTTTATCCATTTTTGGCGATCAGTCTTTCGAATGGCAAGCAGTCAAAGGATTTTTTCCTCTTTGCACTGCTTGTTGAATAAATCTTTTTTGTCTGGCAAAGCGAAGTAAAACTCTGGTCAAAATGATCTTCCCTTACACAAGTCCCTCTTTTGGAAGAGGCACATAATCTGCCAAACGATCTCCCATTGCTCACAGACCATGATTTCTCCACCTGTTTGAGTCAGATTCCAAGACCTTTAGATTCCTTTTTGCAGACATCTTTGTCGTTTGCAGGTTTGCATATGAAACGCCTTTTCTTCTAAAGTTCTCCGTATATATATATAAAGTCTATGGGATTCGGTCCATTCATTCTTTTGAACGAGTTGTGTTCTCGGCTGATGCATCCCTTCAAAATGAATGTGTCAATGAATATACCTGTTGATTAGCTCTACATGTTCAAATTTCATTCCCATCAGGCGAGAGCGAGCCTTTTATGAATTCGTGGATTTTCTGCTTGTGTTTAGGAGATATATTTATTATTGTTACACATGTAAAAATTCAAGCCATAATAAAGTAAGATCTAAGCCCCAATTTGGTCTTAAATGTACCTAGCATTAGACAATAGCAAGGGGAATCAATATAGCGAGAAATCAATGGGCATGACATGAGCAGAGTAAGCATTGTAAGATAGAACTACGACATACAGATGTGTTGTGACAAATATCTCTACAAATATTTCAGTTGATTATAAACCCGTGAAAAAGGCTAGAATGGGGGCTGTGTAAAGTTTACTTACACCACTGAGTGGACCACTGCAGATGATGGACTCGTCCTACTGTGAAGAATTTGGGTAACGACAGTTGTAAAATTACAGTAAACGATTATAGGAAGATTTATGCATGTAATAATAGTGATTACAGTGCTAGTACTAGTTCTACATGTAGTAGAAATAAAAGTGGTAGTAATATCTATAGTCGCAGTTGAGGTAAAAGATAGCGGGATTATACTACAGCAATTGGGGTATTGATGGTAGTGGTAGACACATTAGAGATGATGGTAAAGATGGCAGGGAGAAGGTAGTTTTACAGTAGTAGTAAAAGGGGTAGTCGTTATAAACGATAGCGATGACAATAGTGATAGCAAACATAGTAGTAGTAATAGTGGTGATAATAGGAGTTATAGCAGTAGAAGTAGTTGAAGTACAAGTAGCAGCAGCAGTGGTTGTTGTAATAGTAGTAGTAGATGTAGTAGTAGTAGTAGTAGCAGCAGCAGTAGTAGTAATAGCCGTACAAGCAGAAGTAATAGAAGTAGTAGAAGTGGTAATAGTAACAGTAGTAGCAGTAGTAGCAGTAGTAGTAACAGCAGCAGCAATAGTAAAAGTAGTAGTAGTAGTAGTGGTAATAGTCGTAGAGGTAGTAGCAGTAGTGAAGTAGTACTAGTTGTAGTAGTAGTAATAGTAGTAATAATATAGATAATAGTAGTAATAGTAGTAGTAGTCGTAGTAGTCGTAGTAGTAGTAGTAGCGGCAGAAGTAGTAAAGGGGCTGTTTGTTTGCTTGAATGTGATGGGGTTAAACGGCACATTAGCAAAATCACGGCTATACTATAAGATACGTTTACACGTCAACAAGAAGAGGATGAAAGAGAGCGGCATGTAGATAGTACCAATAAGAGAGAAGCTAATAATGTCACCCCTTGGAACGTCGAGGATGGCATTCCATAGGCCGTGGGAGACATTCTACCGATGGCGGGCTTGCACTGCCTGCAGGTGGGAGCAAAGAACCTACTCATAATTATACCCCATGCCCCCGCGGGGTTGGGGCAGGGAGTAAAGGGGGTGAAATGGTATCAGTAGAAATAAAAGTAAAATAGTAACTGTTGCAGCAGAGTTCATGATAGTATTAACAATGTTGATAGCCATGCGAATGGTGGCAACTTCAACTAGAGACATAAAAATCAAGAGTGCTGTAAACCAGTGTTTCTTAAGCATTTGTAAACGACAATAATGTTAGTTATCGAACAAAACGTTACGACAGTAACAGTGCTGGTGTAGTAGAAGCGCTGGCAACTAGTTATGAGACATTTTATTATATTTGGGAGAAGAAACAACAGAGACAACGGGCAAATTTTAGTGATGAAATTCACGACCCAGACGAGTCAGCCCTGTTATCATGTTGTTGTAAGCAGCAAGTAAAAGACATCTGCTGATATAATGCTATCATAGAGAGAAGAGGAGAGAGAGAGAGAGAGAGAGAGAGAAGAGAGAAGTATTGTCATATATCTAAACCAAGATGTGCCTCAATCCCAAGAACTGAGCAAGTTTGTTACTACAAAGTACTCATATTTCTACATTGACCTATCTGAAAGAATATTTTTTTCTCAATGAAATTCAAGCACAAATTAAAATCAAATTCCACTTCTATTGGGTGTCATATAACAGCAAAATATCAAAACCAAAAAAGATAAAATGACTCGTCATTCAGATTAGAAATTCTTTCTAGAAGATAACACTGATGTATAATTTATTACATTATCTCTAGTACTCTCTCTGTTTTTTTTTTTTTTTTTAATTATGAAGGAAAATAAGAACAGTACTCGGCAAATAATAATTAAGAATTTAAAAAAAAAAAATGTCTGTCTTTTAACAAGAGTTGGGTTATATCGTTGAATGATATTTGTAATCTTAAGTCTCAGACGTTAAAACAAATTACAAATTTCACCAGATGCATTAAAAAAATCAACGGTTATAAAAGAATGAAATATTTTGCTTAGATGAAACGATTATATTTTTTCCAAAAGGATATGAAAAAAAAAATGTTGGTACGAAATTAATTGCACATGTTGTATTAGATTTAACTAAGATATGCCAAATTAAACATCTTTATCAATCTCTGTTGGCAATCAGTTAAATGTAGGCAGAAACAGGATACAGAACAAATTGGCCATGGCTATATTTTGTTTACAGTGAAATTGTATAGTAATCAATACATTTTTAAGTGCAGTTGATAAGAAAATCAGTTCTTTGTTGCTCTGTCTCCACTTTTGAGCTATTTCGAGATATATATGAATGAGAAACAGCAAATTTACCATATATTGTAATTATTTCACTGATCACTTGCCTAAACAGGTTGATTTTGAAAATCATTTTGTCATATCTCCTAAGTGCAAAAACAGTTACTGAACATAAAAAGTCAATTTTCTCCATGTGTGGAAAATGGAGATAGAACAACAGACAACATGAGCTCACGAAATCACTGGTGAAATGGGAAACTGGTACGTCTGGCATTATTGAGAACGTCAACAAGGAATTCATCACGAATTTTTTTTTTCAGTAAAATCACTCTTTGGTAATGGTGGTAATAAAACTGGCAGCCGGATAACACAGGTAACTGGAGTAGTGATGGCAGTGAAGGACAAACTGATCCATTTATAACGTGCTATCAAGGAACATCTAGAACAATACTAAATGCCTTCATGCTATATGAAAATGAGTTGCACAAAGAAATGAGTAATGGAGTCAAGCTAAAAAAATGTATCATTTTGTCCGCCACTACTATCACTACTTAAGTGTCTGACTAAAAATCAACGAAGGATCAAAATGTATCACAGGATCACCGTTGTTGTTGTTTTCCTTAAGCCTTTATCAATCTTAACTAATTAGGATTATCTCGGTTTCAGGACCACTGAGGCCAAATCTGAGGTTGACATGTAAGCGAAAGGTTTGTCCAGGTAAACACTCTGGTGTGCTTAATTGTTAACACATTGTATTATAACTGACCAACGTAAGTGAATCTGATGATATAAGTATGTCAAGTTCGTAATAAGAAATCAAAAACCCATAAGCAAAAATTCTAGAAAAACTTGACCTGTTTCTCTTGTTTTCAAAGAAGTACGTAATGCTCGACAGCTCATTTATATTAATGAAGTACATATAAAATGTTTGCCAAATTAACTTTAAGGATCGCTATTTTCTAAGGTACTAGTTTTTCTTCAGAATCTTAAATGAACTACATAATTAAATCAACAACAACAACTGCAACAAGAACAACAACAAAAACAACAACAAAAATAGCAAGAAATAGCTGGACAAAGAAAGAAATCAAACAAGAAACAAAAAATCTTCTTACCGAAGTTTGTTAGCTTCGTTGGTCTGTGATTCTCTCAGTTTCATCACCAAGACCCGGATGATATTCAGCAGAAAGATCAGATTAACCTGGCAACGAGTAACAAGATATATGAATATCTAAACAAAGTCTAAACAAATATTATCATTTTATCCATCCATCCATCCATCCATTCATCCATCCATCCATCCATCCATCCATCCATGCATCCATCCATCCATCCATCCTCTTCGATAATCATTATCTTTCACTGCTCATATTTAACGCAAACACTGGACATGGCTGAGGAATCAGCTTCAGTTTCTCCAAGACATGGCAACCATAACCACAACCCAAACACTTACGGCCATAACCGCCGCTCTTGGTCCCTCAATAATCCAGATCAATATGTTGTTGTAGTAACCAAACCAACATCTAAAGAAGAAAAAATATCAAAAGTTGTGAATTAAGTACAATTACCTTTCTCTATAGTATCTCTATGGTAGAGAATAGTATATTCACTCATTCACTCAGTCACCAATAAGAAAAAATGACCACAGATAGTAATACTTACAACAACACACATCAATTCATCTGTCAAGACGAAGTAAATTGGACTACAAAAGCTGAGTTTAATTGTTCAGACAACATTACTAAGTTGAATTCGTGAGGTATCTAGATCTATATTATGTCAGTGATGGGCCTAGATAATCAAGAAATTGAGTAACCGCTCGTTCATTCTTGTTACATTCATCTGCAGACTGTCATTCTTTCATTTAATGATTTCCTCGCTAACTCATTCACATATATAAATACTGTAATAAGTAAATATATTTAAAGAAAGATATGACAGAGAGAGAGAGAGAGAGAGAGAGAGAGAGAGAGGGAGGGAGAGAGAGAAAGAGAGACAGAAATAAATAAAGCAATGAACAAATAAAGTTAGATAATTTATAGGAGAGGTAGAGGAAAATAATGATCAGTGGCAATGTTAGTGGCGAAAATGCATTTGTATAAGTACAAAAAAAAAGACAAATAGTATTTATTGTCAGCATTTGAGAGCATAATTTAATTTTCATCAGATATTCCAGAAGTTCACTTTCAGGCCCCCCGCCCCCCCCCCCCCCAACCACCACCAATACACACACCTGCCCTTTGCTTGTTTTGTTTTTTGTTTTTATTTCATTGTATAGATCAAAATTTTTAATAGTCTTCCCATTCACTGTAGAATGTTACATAGACATGCGAGAATGGCATGAATGATATTGTTGACCACAACATGAATCTTAATGTTTAAATGAAGACGTCATAATTCCTTACTTCGTTCCGTACACCTGGGACATTGGTATGACCCAGGCAACCGTCAGTAATACGGGGAAACCTGTGAAAAGACAAATATAACAAATTTTATCATGTGAATCTTTCATACATCACAACATGGCACAGAATAATTTGATAGAATTCACCCTCATTGCACAAAATCATTTTATAGAACTCACCCAAAATCAGCGACACTGTTGTTTGATGGTTATCTAGTTCATTTGCTCATATCTGAGAGACAAATATTAATAAGTTACGTTTTTTTTAAGCCTTTCAATCCTAAGGAAGTAGGATTATTTAGACTTTTTAGAAGTTGCCAATTTTTGCTGAGAAATTATGTGGGTAGAATTTTTTGGAATTTGGAAATTTTGCCCGGACAGTGGCACTCAGCCTACTCTTCTATCGATTTTGAACTGCCAAAGGTTTTTTAACGTGCTTAACGTACACACAGGACCTCCGAAATATATTCGCCCTTATCCGAGATGGCTAGACGTCGGGCTTCTCTACCCACAGGAAGCCAGGGGACCGTTGAGGCACTGAAAAAATGCGGGTTTTCGATTTTCGTGTTCTGTCATCCCCCGATGGAGAACCCGGGAGTCCATCCAGGCCTGTGTTCTCCATGAGCAGATGGCATACCACAGAGCCATTGCGTCCCCCATTAACACGTTATTTTAGATGATAACCTCTACATACAAAACAGTGATGTTTCCTTTCAATGTTTGCATATCAGATGGTGATTGAAATATCTAGATGATAAAATCAAAATAATTAACAAAAGTAATCAGTAGCTTTTGTTTGTTTGTTTGTTGTTGTTGTTGTTTAATTTTGTTTGTTTTTCAGTTGTTCTAAAGTGTCAAAAATATCTTGGCCATTTGTAGAATATGCGGTTTTGGTCCAGTTTCATATCTGCAGAAAATGCAGGTATTTCTGATAGGAATTTATCTCCCATTCTCACTGTGGGCAAAATACACTTGTTTTGACCCACGTAATTTAAGCGTCAGCTCTCAAACCGCGAGTATCGGATCAAACACCGGGATGAAACTTCCAACATTTTAATTTTTGCAGACTAATGTTCCAAACATAATGACTAAACGTTTGCAACTTTGCATAAAAGAATTAACACTACGATCCGTAAAGGCTAAACCGTTCCTTGTGGCAGTATCAGTTTTAAGAAGATTGCAGTTCGAACCTTGAAAGCCAGATTGCTGCAGTGCCAAAATTAATAAAAATTGAACTAAGGTATTGTCAGTGCTCAAGATCAAGCTAATGTTCATGTAAAAGTGTCGTAACTCTATAACTGGAATTTCCCTTAGACGATGGCAGTAGAATGTTAAGCAGACAAACCGTCTTTCAAAACTCTAGTAACTCGTATTACATACTGGTAATAGTTCTCTTGAATTAACCGAGTACTTCTTTTGAGTCTGTAGGATCATGAAGGGGTTTACTTTCTGACTTCACATCCGGTACAGAGGTGGCTAGGTGCGAGAATAGCGGGTCCATCCTATGATGTAACCGACAGATAACAAACAAATACCGAGTAATCTATACCTTGGGTTAATAGAAGAGAATACCAAAAAAAAAAAAAAAATCATCAATCTAATGTGCTAACGACAACAATTTGTAGGCTTAATTAATCAAAAGTGACAGACCTGATCAGATTACATTTCTATTTCGAGCATCAATTTCCTTCTCATGGGGGTCAATAATCATTATTATCTACTAATTAATAGGTCTATGCCGTATTTCAAAATTGCCCTGACTAACAACTCTTGTTTTGAAGATAATCCGGTTTCGTCTTTTACTGAACTCAGAACCTAATGGCGTCTCGCACCTACATGACGAACTTTTTTGGGAAAAGTAATGCTCATTATCTGGTATATTATAAGTCATTCAATAGTTAAACCTTGGAATATAATTTTGAGAAGATTTATTCAACTATATGAACTAAAAAAAAATAAAGACATCTAACCATATTTTTTCCAATAACCAGGCAAAGACAGATCATGACATATATTGTGTAGGTAAAACCAGTGAAACTATAGTAGGATCATTTTTACCGAGATGACCAGTATCCTTCATATATACCGTTAGGCTTTTTAGTTCGGCGTTGAGATCAAGAGCAATATATATATATATTAGTTTAGATTGTAAAGTGGTCCTATTATTGTTCTTGACTATGGATTGGAAACTTTTTTTTTTCTTTTTTTAATTGACTGGTTTACAAGAGGAGAGAGACAATGCGACCTGCAATGAAAAAAGATACAGTTACAGGATCAGATAACACATTCTTTTAGACAACTAAACACGCTGCATTACTTCATCAGTAAAACCAAAGAAACTGGTGTCACGTGATCAGGCAGTTAGTTTTGATCGCTTGTGAAACGACTGCTTTGCCCCACTTGGTTATTTTTCTTCTTTCATTTGGAAAACATTTGAGCCATATAATTAAAATTTGTGCTGTAGGTACTTTTCCTAACAGGTCAAATGAATACAAATTTCTGCCTTATCTTGGCTGTTGAAATAACTCTCACTTTTCAAAGAAAGCATCACATTGCCTGTTATTCGAGAAAAAGAAAGGACATGCATTTTGAGATTCCTTCATGTTAATGATTTATTGACACTGATTTGTCCTCAAAAAAAAAAAAAAAAAGGTATATTTCTAGATTGAGCATACGTTTGTGTTTGTGTCTGTTGTTGTTGTTGTTGTTGTTTTTCCTTGAGCTTTTCTAGTTCTAAGCTTGTCAAAATGCTATTCATCCTTTCATGTTGAGGATAACAGCAATCTAGACAAAAACGAAAATCCAGTCATTATCATGACTATAATAACATAAAAGAAAACAACAACAATAACAACAAAGGCCACGACAAAAACCACTACAGCTGGCAAAAGGAAATAACAACGCCCACTTCCCATTTGTACTGTCCATTATGGGTGACAATAAATAATTTGTCTGACAAAACCGAGTGAAAACAAACAAACAAACAAAAAACACAACCATGCCTTCCTTATGTCTCGCTTATCATTGCGCTTGCATCACTTCCGTACGTATCATTTTTAAATGGATAGTGGGCGTGGCGCTTTAAATTGTACTTACATTCTTTATCGAAAGATATACGAGTCACATAACACAATAGTGTTATGTTATTTTTTGACCACGGTTGTGGACAGCTGAGATAACCACCACTACAGGAGGTTGAAAAGCTTATAAAAACCATAACAAAGTATTATCCCTCAAACCTTACATATTTGTTATCTCTCATGTTTGTGGTGCTTAGTAATAGTTGAGTCTTTGAGAAAGTTGCTACTTAACTTTGTTATCACTGTAATGAAATTCAAGACATTTCCACATGACATTGATGGTGGTTCGAAAATATGGTTAAATAATCCCTCAAGTCACATACGTACTTGACTCACCACGTACCAATTCTTCAGATTGTTATTTGTATTTTTTATTATATTGTTGGCAGTCCATATCTGAGATTTTGAAACAGTTCTATGAAATGATTATTATGAGTTCCTCTTATTGCATGCTATTTACTTCTTTTTCGTGTATTTGCTTAGTTACCGACGGTTGTCTTATATTTTAAGATAATTCTGCAAAATGATGATGATGATGATTATTGCCCTGAAGAAGAGTCAAGGTGACTCGAAAATTTGGCAGAAATTTGACTATCACAATCAAGTTTTAGATTTCTGTGTTATTTGATTTTCTTGAATTGTTTTGCTAGTTGTCGGTCTGACAATTCAATTATATTTTTATAAAATGATGATGATGACGATGATGATAATGAATATATATATATATCATAAATGATCAAATATTTTAATATGTATAATTGTATTTCTATTCAAACGTGAAGATACCGTCTTTTGGCAAGGACACTCCAGCATGGGAGTGTCGTTGTGTGGGTTCTGGGCGGCAGTGTTGCGAAGAATTCACACGTTGATCTCACGATGCACATTATCATCATTTTGATGTCAGTACTGAGAGACATCACCGGGGTGTTAGTTATCAAAGATGTTTTAATGCCTAACCACGGAGGTCTGTAAGTTCCACCCACTCTAAGTGTTAGTAGGAGGGCGGGGATTTATCCAGCCACACTGTGGTTAACTCCACTATAACTGCCTGTATGTGGCACTGGCTGTAATATAGAATAAAAATAACCCCGAGAAAACTGAAGAACAAAATGAAAATTTGAATAAGTTATGGAAACCAAAATCGATAAGGTGCAGACTTATTTTCAATCAATAGCTTTAATGCTTGTTCGTTCAGATTGGAATTGAGCAGCTCATCATCAAGAGCGCCGTTATCTGACATAAGACTACAATGCATTTAAAAGCTAGAAAGTTAAAAAAAAAAAAAGTTAAAAGTACCATCCCTTGACCCCCCAAGAGGGGAAATTGTCTTGGCCATTTCAGACCGCGTCGCCGCAGTGCAGCGCCACTGTACTTCCCCTGATATACATCAGGTACCCGTTTTACAAATGGGTGAGCTAAGGAAAATTGTGTGTTAAGTATCTTTCCTAAGGATACAAGTGCTACCGTTGCGATTCGAACCACCGACCTCTGCTTCCAAAGACCGCAGCGCAAACCACTGAGCTAAAGGTATAATATCAAAAAGAAATATGGGCTATAACTTGTGACCACAGAGTTTTGAAGGAAGAATAATCAAAAAGGTTTGCTGCGTGACCACAGTTTTCTTGGTACACTTTCACTTTGGCGGAAAACATGTGTCTCTCAATAGTCTCACAGATGTAAGGTCACTGATGTTCAGAATCTGTTGTTAGAGTTACACCATGATACACATTTTAAATGTGGTCTTGAAACATAGAGGGTTAAACAGAGGAAGAGAAAAAAAAATGCAAAGAAGGTGTAGGATACCCAAACTGCCACGCCCACTTTCTGCAGTGATATTCAGAGATCACCACCAGTCATCTCATGATAATAATTATTATAATGATGTTATTATCTATTCAATCTCGATGACAGATATCTTTTTTTAAAATTATTATAATCTGAGTTTCACATGAGCAAACAAATTTTGAAAACAACATCAACAAAGAGGTCAGAGTAATATGATGCTTCTCTTTGACACTGTAGAATAATCGCTGCGATACAAACTAAAACAGTAACACAATAATGACAACAACAACAACAACAACACATCAACAACAACAATAACAGCTGCGACAACAGCAAACAAACAGCAATCCTAATAGCGGATACATGAACTTTCCTTGTGTGACCAGACTGAATTCGAAACGTGATTCAAACAAACAAACAGACACAAAACAAACAAACAAACAAACACATTAACTGGCTGCCAAGTAGTAAAAATGGTAAAGGATACATTATGAGACATGAGGATCTTTATATTTCAAATCGGATACAAGATCATGGAGAAAAATGTTAGATATAGGATGCACAGCAGAACTTGATACGCAGCATAATATATATATACTTCACTTTTTTGGGTTGGTTCCATCTCGTCATTCTGTGCCGCCCGTGCATAGGCGTACGGTTTAAGGAGGTTTGATGCACTGAGAAGTCTGCCTGAAAGTATGCGAATTAACCCTTACATCCGGAATGGCATATTAGATACACCTTTAGGAACAGTTTTAAGAGTCTATAGAACGTGGCTCGTCTGGTGTTTTGTGTAAGAAGTAAATGTCTTTTTTTAAATGACAAATTATTCTTATTTCTTTTATTTTTCTTTAATTTTATTATTATTATTATTATTATTATTATTATCTAGGTAAAGCTACACGCTGGTAAGCATTAATGATCCCCTGGAAAGAATATCATCTCTTATATCTGTTACATGTATATTATAAATTGTTCTGTTTTACGTCAGTGCAGTACTATCATTTTGCTCTAAAAGTTGCTTCTGGTCGTGAGAGGGTTAGCTCTATCCTTTTGATATGACCATAGTATGACTCAAGGGCTTCTGTACGTCAGTTATGAGGTACTGCACACCCTTTTCTCAGAAATGATAAGATATTGCTGAGGTCCGGCCGGCTGGGGACAGCTGAAGTGCACCTCTTCGATCACCCTAAGTTCACCCTCTCTGTCTATACTCCTCTCCTATAGCCGGACATGACTAGTGGCATAGATAGCAGTTCAGGCTATTGGGGATGGGACGCTGTGACGTCAGTGGCCTGTTTGACACACATTATATACCGCGGATTGTCATAGAAAAAAAACAAAAAGCACAGAGATTTACACACACACGTCGTGTCAAAATATTAGGTAATGAGCAGCCACATAAAGTAAAAGAAGGAAGAAACACACACAAAAGCAAAAGTGTGCTAGAGACAAGGCTAGCAGTATAAAATGGGATAGGACTCTATGACGTCATTGGTGTGTGTGTAATATACGCGTAGAACGAAGATCAAAGGAGAAAACACTTGCACACTTACATATACACATTAAAACCCTTACACATCCCGAAATTTTAACAATTTTGACCAAATAAAAGCAAGGAACGATTAAAAAAAAAATGGAACAAAAAACAAACAAACAAACAAACAAAACCAAGTTCATTAAAAATATAAGGAAAGAAGAGGATCGACTCAGCGTACAGTAAAAAGGAGAAGGGAGGAAACTGGTTGCGACTAGAGCTCAATATGTAATGTGGATATTAGGTTTGACAGACAGCGATAGATTTAAGTTGTGTAGGCAACAAATAGAATTTTCTCTGTCTCTTCAATAACAGGGTTAAAGGTGGGTTTCTATTCTTATTGTAATGTGTCGGTGGTCTAGTAGTTGGGCCTTCATATTCGGGAGCAGAAGTTCTGGGTTCGACTCGAACAGATCCCGCCATTCCATCCTTGGGAAGGATAATGTGTAGACACATTTCCTGACTTGACCTAGAAAATGAGTACCCGACAATTGACGATGAATGTTTTTGTATGAGGATTTGATCGACTATGAAGCATTATGTCTTGTATGTTTCCCAGAAAGCTGATGTATGTTTCCCAAAAAGCTGATGGCGTACTTAAGTGTACATTAGACCCTGCACTGTACGGGAACAAGCGCTGTAACAATACCCTCTATCATTAGATCTATACATTAGTTATTAATACTGAGCTAATTGCCTCTCGTTCTCTAACACCTCGGCCATTGGAGATTGGTCGTCGTTGCGATCACACGATGCTCCAGTCCAGCCCAGCCCACCTCTAATATAACACCTCCCGCCTCCAAATTTCTGAATTCCTGTCAACAATACAAATCTCTCCCCCGCCTTACAAATGGATCGGGCGTGTTATGCCTTAGAGAATGGCTAGAAAATGACCCATTACTCAATCTGTCGACGGTTCTGAACAGTAGTTTGTCTGGGAGGGAACGTTTAAAACCTGCTCATTGAGTTGTTTCAGCCTGGCTTGAAGCGCTCTTAACAAACCATCGGTAACGTTACACACTTTTCCATGGGACATCATTCCCATTTGCAGGCCATACTGCACTCCAGCTGGACAATGCAATTCGAGCCTGTGGTCAGATATTTCCAAAGCCGACGTAACACTATCGAAATGGTCAGTGCCTGGACTAGCTATAAGCGTCATTGAAAATACAGCCGGGCCACTTTTGATTTCTGAAAAGCTGGAGGTCATTTTGAATTCTATTCAAACCCTTCGACACTCCGGAGGGGGTGGACAACGAAAGTCTAGCTAATAGGACAGGTGCTGAATATGGTGAACCTTTAACTGCTCTCCTCTCGCAAAAAGATCTGATCTTTTATTTCTAAATTATATAGAGCACAGATAATATCCGTACCTTGGCTAAATTATGTGATAGCTGATTCGGACTTTTATTTTTCAACTCTTTACAACACAGGCAAAGTCTGAGATAATATATATTATGGCCAGAAATCCTACATGGATTTAAAGAAAGAAAGAAAGAAAGAAAGAGAAAGAGAAAGAAAGAAAGAAAGAAAGAGAAAGAGAAAGAAAGAAAGGAAGAAAGAAAAGAAAGAAAGAAAGAAAGAAAGAAATGAGACAGACAAACAGGTACTAGATAAAACTAGTTATAATAAATACCAATGACTTTTAACAAAGAAAAAAAAAAAAGTAAAACGCAGCCACAGTATTATTTGAAATTATGCTGACATCCCATACCGTTTTCTTCCCCTACCTCCACCTTCCCTTCTCCTTCCCGTTCTCCTGGGAAGCACTTATAGCCACCCCCCCCCCCCCCCTCAAACCTAATTTAACCAGGTACCTTTACATATTACGCTTGGCCTCACAACCAGGCTACGGACGCCATTAGAAATCAAAATAATTTATGTATTTAAAAAGTATATATATGAAACCTATTAATATGAAAAAAAAAAGGTCTATTCCCATTTAAATTTATTTCAACACTTTGTCGATGCCCCACTTTTCATCGAGTAGTAATAAAATAAAATAATATAATCTATCCTGCCAGCCTCATTTTTTTTTTTTTTCATTCCGCTGATAAATTTGAATAGTCCGCCTTATGGCTTTTTTGAGATAATTTCCACCAAGAGGTTGAAAAACCTATATAGAGCGTAACTTTTTGTCTCCCTCTCAACCGTTTATTATTTTTATTATTATTACTATTTTTATCTTCGTCAACTGATTAACCCTCCCACCTATTACCCCCCCCCCTCTCCCTCCCCGCTCCTCCAATTTATTTCTCTTTTTCAACTGAAGTTGCTACTGATTTATGTGCTGATGACCGATTTCATCTTTCTGCCCGACTTTCTAATGCTTTTTCTGCCAACTACGGACGATTATTTATCTTGGCAAATTGGTTTCATCTCTAGATCCTCCCTTCCTAGTTAACCCCCTCTCCCACCCCAAAGAAGAAGAAGGAGAGTGAGAGAGAGAGAGAGAGAAGAGAAAGAGAGAGACGGGGCTAGAGTGAGAGGTTAGAAAGAGGAACCAGTGATAAAAAGAGAGAGAGAGAGAGAGTGAGAGAGAGACAATACATTTTCTCTCTCTTTTTTTTTTTTTTTTTGAAAGAGAGGATGAAGATTGCTCTAGGAGAAAGGCGTGTATCTGTGTGTGTGTGTGTGTGTGCGGGGGGAAGGAAGTCATTTTTCATAAGCCCAGAAAACTCATAGTCGATACAAATTAAGCTCCTCATGAAGAGCACATAGATCTAGATTCATATTTGCATTCCCATTGCTATGGATGTAAGGATCGGATTTCTGAGTGGTCAGAGAGAGTGAGAGAGAGAAAGGGAGAAGAAAAGAGGATGTCCGGAAGCTGGATTTGATAGGGATATTGGATATCCCAGTCCCCCCCCCCCCCCCCGCCTTCCCTCTTTCAGGTATTTTTTCTCTTTCTAATATTTGTAAAATCTCTACTAAAACCAATATGGATTTCCCTGCCGTTAATGAAGAGTGTAGAAGTAGAAAGAATGGAGGTAAGGTGGTCATAAGATACCTAGATCTAGTACTTTCCTGTGTAAAGCGGAACGGACATTACTTACTACCCTTTGCGAATATAATACCACTATCATACTATACAAAAAATCCCACCAAAATGGACGTCCCCCACGTTTTTTTTCTCCTTTCTTTTTTATTATTGTTTCCGGTGTATGGTGTGCAAGCAGGCAGAACGCGTACCCCTGCGCCAGCCCCCACCCCCCCCCCTCGTCCACAGGTTGATAGATCGGGGCTGTGCTAACGTGTGCAGAAAGCATGCGGGTAACCTCTGTATGATAGCCCTCGTTGTCCCGCGTTATATAAAATGTCCCATAACTCGCGGCCATGTCCACGATGTGGAGCCACGTCGAGCGCGCTTGTGTTATGATAATTATAATACCAGCCTTTTCTTCTTCTCGTTTTTTCTTTTAGTTTTTTTTTCATTTCTCCCCCTCCCCTTAGCCCCACCGACTCCCTTCTCTATTCAAAACCTACCCCTCTGACGTGAAAGAAATAGTTCCTGCCACCCGAGTGGTCCCCCCGTTTTTTTTTTTTTTTTAATGCGCATGCGCGGTCGGTGACGTGGGTAAATGACAGCAGACGACATACATCGAAGAGCAGCAGGTAGAAATAGAGGACCAGGGGCGTTTATCATCCGGTGTATGGGGTGGGTGAAATACGTTACGTTCTATAATATATTTCAACCTCCTGATGGAGGTTATCCCAATAGTGAAATAGTCACACCGCAGGAATTATCTGTCCCAGTTATAATAACTATGTCCATAGGCTATCTATAATAATCCTGCTTGGAAAATTTCTACCTCCGTTTAAGTACCAACTTTTTCGTCATGAACATATGTGCAAAGTACAATGTCCAATTTCGTAAAAAGAAGAAAGCAACGACACTGTCTCTGTCCATTAGCCAGTGAGCAATAAAGTGGTTGCCACGTGACCTGGTCAGGTCGCGTGCTTCTTCTATTTGTGAAACTCTATTCTTTATTTCTTCTGTATCGAAATTTACGTATGAGAGGCGGGGTGGGGGAAGGTCAGTATTTGAAAGATGTATTTTGTTCATATGTTTTAGCTTACACGTTTCTCTGTTCAGAGCTTAATATCTGGATAAGCTGTTGCCACTAAATCCGATGCACAAATTTCTGAACTCTTCACCAGATGCGTAAGAAGAAGGGGCTGCTGACTTTTTGAGGAATCTTTTTTTTTTTTTGAAGGAACCAGTGTATTCGGATTAGATATAAATTTTACTGTGATAGTATTAGTTGCACTACATGGCATTGTTTGTTTGTTTGTTCTAGTGCCACCCATGCAGACTAAATTTTGGCGTTATAACTTAACACCCATAACAGACATTTGGTCATCTTTTTCTTCTTCTCTTTGTTTGATAGAATAGAATCAAGTTCAGTCAGTTTTGGTATTCATTCTCGTGAAAGGTAAAATACATGTTGATCAGTTGTTATACATTTGATCATCACAGATTTGATCACCTGAGCATGGGAACTACAGCCTCAAGGGAATACGTTATGGAAGTAAGGGAGTCTGTACCTGTTATGTTTTAAGCGCGAGAGAGTTGTCAAGAAAGATCAACTAGTGGAGATCAGTTGTCTTTATTCTCAAATTTTCTTATTGTTGTTGTTGTTGTTGCTGCTGCTGCTGCTGTTGTTTTTAACGAGGTGACAGGATTTGGCAGCGTGAACCATTCGGATTTAAAGAATTGTTTGTGAGAATAATCATTTGGAAAAGATGTCAGAAGAAGTTCATTCCGAAAAAAAAAAAAAAAAGGAGGTTTATCCTGATGGTATTTACCACTTCTAAAGAGGATCACTATTGTGATCTTATCCTTACATCTTATCTTTGATAAGAATGAGGCACATGAAGAAAATGATCACGACATGGAAGATGGACGGCTGGAAAGAGACAGGCGTCATGTCTGGCATAATCATCTGTACGGAAGGAAAAAGGCTCATCCTATGAGGATAATCATTTCGAGAACTGGTCACCCTGGTGAGAATAATCATTTCAGGAAAAGAAAAGGGTCACCCTGGTGAGAATAACACCGCCCTGGGGAAAAGGTCACCTTGGTCACTAGCCTGAAGGGAGCTGAGCCAGCCCGGGTCATTGACCAACTGAATGTCCGCCCCTGCTCCAGCAGCGGGAGCTGAAATCAAGCCCACTGAGACGGAACTGTACACTACCCCCCTCTCTCACCTACCCCTCTGTCCTTACACCCTCAACCCCCGGACCCTCTTTTCAAGAGTAATCCAGCTCTCAATAGGGGTAGGTGCGTCCCGATTCGGGCGGGCGGGCAGTCACTCTTTTGTCCCAACGGCGTGGAGCTAGGCCGCTTGAAAAGCGCGTTTCTCAAACAGTGCACAGGCCGCTGGTGTGGTAGGACTCCTACCCGGGCTAGCTGGCACGGAGGCCGAGACTCCTTCCTTCACCCCCGGCCCTCGATCTGTCGTCGTCGGTCCACCTTGCCAGATCCAGATCTACCCTACCTCGTTTTCGCCATTGGTCAGTTTCTTTTCTTTTCTTTTCCATTCTTATTTTTGGTTTTGTTTTGTTTTGTTTTGTTTCGTCTGTTTTTTTGCTGTTTTAATATCCTGGGGAATTTGTTAGGAGTTGAGTTACAGCAGTTATGATGTTATGACCACAGTTGGGTCATAACTACAAGACCATCACAGGAAGTTCAAACGACACATTCCAGAGATGATGAGACATCCACAGCGACAGCAACATTACGACAGCAGTACTACTACAGCAACAGGTGTCTTCCATCCATAGTGAACAAGACGAAGAACTACTCGCAACGTCAAGCTTATCCAGTGAGAGAAATCAATTGTTGTCTAAAGATTTGCAAATCTGAAGGCCAGTCTTCAACAAGTTGGAAGTTAATTTGCCAGTTTTCGTTTTATGAGGTTTCATTGGAGATTTGTCTGTAATCTTTTTTTCTTCTTTGGCTAGAACCTGGTAATTGGTTAAGATTTAATGAGGTGGTTTCTCAAGGTTGTTAACTGTAGCAACAGATGTCCTTTGTTTGTTCGCTTTATTTTAACATTGTCTTGAAGAACTGTCTCTTTGTGAAACAGATCGCTGTATTTTTTTGGCCTATTTTTTTTTTCCCTCGGTGTCGCTAGAGATTTGTCAGTTTACCAGTTATGTTATTCCAAACAATATTTTGTTGGAGGTTTTCCAGTTGTTTCATGTTTATGTCAGTTGATTTCCATTTGCAACAGGTGTCGTTCTAGAGTTAATTCCATTGACAGTGTTCTGTCAGTTTCAATCGTTTCTCGAATTGTTAACAGGTGCATTTACTGGTTTGTCAGTTTTATAGCCATGTATTAAAACAGGTGTGAGTTGACAAGAATCCTCTAATAACTTATTAGCAAACCATTACCAACAATCACTACACTGCTTTTTTTTTTTTTTTTTAATTGCTTGAAATTTCCTCATTCCTACAACAGCCCCTTTATGTGGCTCGTCAAACTTTGAGTATTTTTGTGTGGATGTCGAAATTTGTATTTGAGCAAATTATAACCAATTATCGGTTCATAAAATCCTCGTCAAACTGGTTAAATGTTTCTCTGGTTATTTTGTCCCTCAACTCCCACTCCCTCCCTTCCAAGGTTCATTTTGTTCTCTCAAAGTTCTGCTACTTTTGGTTCGTTTGGGTTTGATAGGGTATCCCAGATTTTGCCCCTTACATCTGTAGACATTGCCATGTAAGATTTGATCAAAGATGTAGGCCATTTGCAAGTCAGTAACATTCAATCGTGGTAAGTGTTCACGTTTGGTTTATATACTTATTCGTTTTAATCTTGTACAAATGATCTTTATCTCGGTGGCTGACCATTGCCATGTAAGCTGTATGTAGTAATTGACGCGTTCCTCGTTGGAGCTCTAAATTATATCATTTCAATTTTTCAGCATTGCCGTATTAGCGAAGGTCCATATTGCATGCGATGTGTCCCAAGTGTCCAATTGCATTTTTAATCCTCAAGATGAAATTTTTGTGAACGGGGCATGTCCTGTGATGTCTCGAACTTCTAACAGTTTGCTACTTGATTTGACTACGAGAGTCAAGAATTTAGCAGTCACTAATCGTATTTGTCAGAATGTAATGCAATATTTTTCACCTGGAATTTGTCAAATTTCAAATGCAGCTCAAACATGCTTAGAAGTTTCTTTCAATCCAAAATAGGAGAGTCATTTTATTTATACTAACATTTAGATCTGGTATAAATCTTGCTAGTCGTGCCAGCATTGAATAAAACCAAGGTCTTGAAATTCACAGAGAGTAGTAGACCTCACTGCCGCAGAGAATTCACATTCCAAGGACAGGAAATGTCCAGTATTGCAATATGTCCAGGGCGCTGGAAGCTCGGGCTTAGCACGTAGTGGGTCAAGGGTTAGTTATATCACTCCGCTGTTTGCTATAGGCTTGTGTGGGTTTGATCAGTCCCATAGCAAATTTGTCTGATAAGTCAGTTTGGTTTTGGCCGTCCTCTACGCCTCAGTGTCTCTTTGTTTGCTGCAGATGGCGTCAGTTGTAGGGTGGGTGTTGTACAAAGTCAGAAATGTCGTTGTAGTTGGGAAGGCCAAGCGTACAAGATATCACTCATTTTTTTAATTAGCCTACTTTATTTCTCAGCATTGTTCTTCGAACTCAAACATGTAATGTAGTTGAAAACGTGAGTATGGGTGAAAATGACATTTGATATCAAGTCTCTTTAAGTTTTATGTTAATTTTGTCCCTAACTTTGTCATGTTGCAGTATCACACACAGGTTAACTTCTCCAGCGTGATGTAGCTTATATCTCTGTGACAACATGATCTCGCTCTCATGAGACTAGAGTTTTACATTGGGGTGAAGTTTGTTTTATTGTTTTCTATTGATTTTGGGGATCAGTCCGGGCCTAGCAAATCCGTGACAACAAGCATAGCATATCTGTAATTATTCATCAGAAGACCTGTGTTTGGGTAAGGATCTGTGGTCTCCAGTAAGGGACCATGTCATGGACAATCAGTTAGATGATTTCAGAAACTTTTATTTCAGACATTTTCTTTTCTGCATTTTTCTGGTTCCCATCTTTCGAGATCTGTGTCAGTTACTCGTCATTTTATACAAGACTGAGAATAATCAAAGTTTATAGCCAATATTATCGCAGTGCTCTGAATAACATATCCGAGTCAAGATTTGAAGTGCTGAAAATGTAGTTCCTCGCGTTCTAAAATAGAGCGTCTAAGTTAACACTTGGTGAAACAGCGAGAAGAAGGAAAGGGGAAGAAAGGGGGGGGGGGGGAGGTCTGGTGTTTTTTAGCGGTTTGTATAGTCGGGAAGGGCCTGGGGTGGAGCAGAAAGAATAGAGAGGAAAATAAAGAAGAAAAAAAAATTGTCACTAAAAGCATTTAACATAACATTTGAATTGGATCATAACATTCATTCACCACCTCTGAAGTATGTCCATAACTCCCTTTTTCTGGTCAGCCATTCTCACATAACACAATGAAAGAAAGGCTAGACCAATATTTTGTCTTTCAACATTACATTTACATGTAGGGTCACATAGATCCTGTTCGGTTAGTCTTTTGCCCCCTCCAGCTATGAAAATTTTGACAGCCAAATATGTCTCCTTTCTCCCTGAAAGATGTAATCTATTTTGTGAACCGAAATTATGGAGCCGTGTCGACGAGTTGTCCCTAGTCAGTCTCTCTCTCTCTCTCTCTCTCTCTCTCTCTTTCTCTTTCTCTCTCTTTCTCTTTCTCTCTCTCTCTCTCTCTTTTTTATCCACAGTTGGGTTGTGTTTAAGTCTAAGATGCCGTATTAAATGACATTATAGCGATATGCTTTTTGAAACAAATTGATTCTAACAACATCTAATCTTATACCTATTGATTAGATAGATATGTTGTCCATTACTTTTCACAAACTGGATTCCCAGTAGCTGCAATATTGTCCCCAATGAGTTCAGAAAAACTGCGAAGTCATATGTCTATTGCTTGCTTGACTGATGATAGCACGTTAGTATACACCTAGCCCGCATTATGTCCTCTTACATTCTCAGGTGAAATCTATCATGTATTACATGTTCTTTTACGTAGCATATCTTTGTTCAGATCCTGTTCTGTCACAGGTGACACATCTTTAACATTTATGCAATCAAAATAGCCTCTTTGTATTCACAGGCAGCCATCTTTAATATCCTATTTTTTCATTAAAGGAAAAAATATATAATAAAATGGGAGCAGGTCATTATCACTTGTGCACTTAAACCTAAGCTGTCTTTTATCTTCTATTCATTCACAAATGATCCATCTTCACATCCTGTAGCCTATATTCAAAAGAAACACATTCAACATGTTCTTTGTCACACGAGCAGCCTATTTTGAGCGCATTCTGGGTTACAGCTGTTCCATTTGAGCAGTTTTAAAGCTGACAATGGCCCAAGTAATGCAACTATAAACTCACTGAACATAGAGAACACGGGAGATCCCAGTCTATCGTAGAGCTAGAAACACTGACTTCTTTCAAGTAGACGAGCCTATTTGTTCATGGATGTCGGCAAATTTCGTTAACTATGCCCTCGGCCCTGACAATTAAATTGTTACTATGGCATCACAGATTCAAAAATCATTCTCAAATGCCACCTCTCACACCTCTCAATAGTTAGCACCAATCGCTCTTACGCAAGGACTGCAGTTTGACGTCATGCATGGAAAAAAAGCTAAAGATGAAAAAAATCCATATGGCGAAGCCGGCATAAAATAAAACATAAATTTTTCATTGTCAAACTTTTCAACCGTGTCAAGATTATAAATTGCAATCTGAGTTGTAGTTAGCTTTCACTTTCTTAATTTGAACACCTGTGGAATTATTTAATTTGTTTGTTTCTATTGGCCCTCTCGGAATGAACTAGTTGAGAATATTACGAATCTGGATGGGTTTAATAGAGTCATTCGGAGAGGTGGGAACGAGTTTTTTTTTTTTTTTGTTGTAAATACTCCGCAGGCTCTTAGACAGAGGGGGGGGGGGGGGGAAGAAAAACCGTCCGTTTCCCCTGTTCAAACAAATCTGAGATAAGACGTTTTGTTAACCATTTCTTTACCCCCAGAGCCAGCAAAGCTTCAACAGCAGTAGAGGGAACTTGCTAACGTGACCTTCTCCACCCCCCCCTTTTTTTTTTTTTTAAAAGATGAAGAGGGAGTAGACAGAACTCTTTTTTTTTGAAGTAGAGGAAATTAAATGCATGTGTATATAGGTCACCCGTCTTGTTCAGAGGAATTCTCTCCCCTGTTTTCACCCTTCCTGGCCACATGAGTTCTCTCCCTTGTTTCATACGTGGTGTCAGATAATCTTCCAATCGCTGTTTGCTTAGATCAGACGGGGACCAAATTCCAGCGTTGTTAGCAACCAACGTCCAAAAAAAAAAAAAGCAAAGGAAGGGGAGACAATCGGGAAAGATAACTTTTTTCTCTCCTCTTTTCTTTTATCGGCTATCGGTGATCACTCTCTCTCTCTTTCTCTCCCACTTTCTCTTTCCTCTCTCTGTTTCTCTCTGTCTCTCTTTTTCCTTGCTCTAAAGGGACTGGGTCGATATTCTTACGTTAGTTACAAGTAAGTGTGGGTCGCCAAGAAACATTTCAAGAGATACTGATTAATCACCTTTTAGCAGGACCATCAACTTCACCAGTTGTGCCATCTCCCTGCCCCCCCCCCCAACCTGCCCACCCTACTCCCTTTCCGCCACGCTTTTTTGAAAAAGCTCAGATCAATCAGTCATTCCTATCTCTTATTTGGTTTATTCTCTTATCTGCTACTGCCATTCTCGGCTTTGTATATTGCCCCTTTCTTATCTCGGGGGGGGGGGGGGGGAGGGGGAGGGGGAGGCAGTTTGTGTGTGCTAAGGTTCATGTGTTTGTCGGTATACCTTTGTATGCCTCTCTGTCTTATTCTTACAAGCAGATACCTGAGAGCTTGTATGTCTGCTTTTTTTTTTTTTTTTCGCCTAGTTTTTCATGACATTTCCTGAAACGTGCTCTGTCGGGTTTTCATACTTTATCCTTGTTGGGTAGCGCCTATGAAAAAGTTCTCCTATGGTTGAGATAAGCCTTTTATTTTTATGGGACGCCAATAAAGTCATAATATGTTGAATCCGTGTAAGAGATCTATTCTGAACGCTTAAAAAAAAAAAAAAAATGAATTCTAAAAAAGTGGTGTGATGTGGGAGAGGTTCGGGGGGGGGGGGGGGTGGATGGAGGAT
>JBCAUA010060996.1:0-11312 GCA_038406235.1 Peronia verruculata
TTCCATTTCTTCTTGTGTCATAATGCTGTCTCTAGGTTAATGATTAAAAATTTACTTGGACAGAGTTCAGTTTACAGTCTTCTTAACGAAGTATACGTACTCAAACTGAGTATTTTTGACTTAAAATGACTCTATTTTTATAACTTCTCGTTGCCTATTTGTTGCCTGAAAGGCATAAGTAATCGACATCCATAATATATGTAATTCGTATCGAGAAGTGATCGCGCTTTATAGGCGCCTATTTTAATGGTTTTTTTGCTTTTCATCACACTTTTTGCTTTTCATCACCCTTATTGAGTGAATAAGCATAAACCAGAATCGTGAAATAGGAAAATAACAGTTATCTTTGTGTTCAATCGTTAGCATGAATGCGCATTGATCTGCTACAAGCAGGCACAAAAGTCGATTGACCGGCAGGTCTGCGAGTTCAAAAAAAGTGGGGCTTTTTTATCTCAGGGAAGAGAGGCGTCGAAGCTCCGTTTTATTTTTTGAAAGTATAGAAAAAGCCCGTCTGGCTTGATCACAGCTACACTATCGGCAAGGCCGGCAGAATCCGCTCCGGGGCGATGGCCGCAAAGCGCAAAAAAAATCGCTCAACATATAGCCAAAACCCTTTGCTTTTTGCCGTACATATATTCTCTTTGCAGCATACTTTTAATCCCTTTCAACAGGGAAAAAACGCCATGAAAAAAACGCTTTTCTCATTTGCCTTAACCCTTTGTGCCGCAGGCGTCAACGCCCAGACGTTCACGCTGAAGAGCGAGGAGCTGGGAGGCCAGGCGACCGAAAAACAGGTCTTTAACGGTTTTGGCTGCAGCGGCGAAAACCGATCGCCACAGCTGTACTGGCAAGACGCTCCGCAGGACGCCAAGAGCTTTGCCGTAACCATGTACGACCCCGACGCCCCTACCGGCAGCGGCTGGTGGCACTGGGTGGTATTCGACATCCCCGCTTCCGTCAACAAGCTGGCTTCGGAAGCGGGCGACCCTTCCAAAGACCTTATGCCCAAAGGCGCCGTACAGAGCGTCACCGACTTTGGCGCGTTCGGCTACGGAGGCCCCTGCCCTCCTAAGGGACATGGCGACCACCGGTACATCATTACGGTATATGCCCTTAACGTCGAAAAGTTGGGATTGGATAAAAATGCCAATCCCGCAACGGTGGGTTTTTATCTCCACAACAGCGCGTTGGCCAAAGCGTCTTTGATAGCCTACTACCGGCGCGACTGATCGCCTGCTGAGCCTTTGCTTTGATGTTCATGGGGGTATGTTGCGCCTCCCTGATCCCGCTTAGGCTTTTTTTCAAATTTCTCTCTAACAACGCTTTGAGCGCCCCTTAAAGATCCGAAAGCGCCCTTTCAGAGGATCAGGATCAGGTAAAAGATTACCTGTTGGCGTTTACCGAACTATCTATAGAATCGTTGGCGTCGATCTCGTTTTGAGGCACCTTTAACTCAAACCGCACATCATTGGGGGATAGAGTTATCGCACTAAAATGGTTGCCTCCTTCGGCAGGTCCTTTTCGCTCAATACCTCGTTGCAGGCGTTTGGCGTCGAACCACTCTACGCCAAACTCGATGTAGAGCTCTTTGACGCGTTCTTGCAATATTTCCTCAAGCAGGTCCGGGCCTTGCGCCGCGCTCTTTACCGCCTGAGGGTCTCTGGCCTGCTGCATCTGAAACAGCAGATCGTGCGCTTCCGACTCTCTACCCTGATGGTACAACGCCTCTATATGGGCGAGCAAAAACTCCGCTTTGCGCATGATGAGCATATCCGTGTCAAAAGCAAAATGGTATTTGGTCGTGGTGTAGCGCTTAGACGAAGTGGCCGCCTCCCCTTCATTTGTTGCAAAAAGCTTTCTCACGTCGGTATCGGAAAAGCTTTCCACAAACAGATTATACATATAGATGTTTTGATAGCTTACCGTGGTGTGGTCGGTAAACGCCGCAGGCGCCGTATAATAATACGCGCTCTGGTCTGAGGTCTGTATCATAGCCCATAGCCAGTCGCTGCGGTTAGCGTCGTCAAAACCATCGTCATAGTCTACCAGCGCCTCTGCTACCGATCCATACACCTCTTGAGACAGGCGTTCTATCTCGGGCCAGTTTTCGTCCATCGCCATGAGCACCCTTACCTTGAGGCCTTTTAACACCGTAAGGTTGAGGTTGGACTTGTCGACGCGATCGTCGGTCATGTTGGCTATCGCATAGTCGAGGTCTTCAAGGATAAAGGCGTAGAGCTCTTCCAATGTCGACATGGGGGCGTCTTCTAAAGACGGCGTTGTGCGTATTGGGGGCGCAAGCTCTTTTTTGTCGTACGGGTAGGAAATGGCGTAATCCAGCGCCAGCTGGAAATAGGCATACGCGCGCAGCGCCCGCGCCTCGCCGAGCAAAGGGGGTTTGAACGCTGAATCATAGGGAGCCTTATCGATACCTTCGATAAGGTTGTTGGCCTGCCCTACCAGATAAAACAAAAAATTCCAAGTTTCTATGGGACGCCGATCAGTGACCCCCCTGTATGCATGCTTATAGTCATCATCGTACCATCCATCAGGGTTAACAAGCGTAAATCCTTTATTGGATCGGGCAAAATACACCGAATAGACGCCTCCCACATCGGTGTTCAAACTCCAATATAGGCGAAAACGCCGGTAAATGCCGTCAAAAAACGTTCGGGTAGCCGCCGGCGAGGAGTATACAGCTTCTTTGCTCACCGCCCTCAGTGGTTCGGGTTTATCAAGATAATCAACATCATCGCTGCAGGCCGCCGAGCAGCACGCTGCGGCGCAAAAGGCAATACGGATAAAAGTGTAATTATAGTAGCTCACGTTATCTGTCGTTTAGGGTTATACCATCGTTTTTTCAAAGCCGCACCGTAACGCCGAAGCTGTAGGTCCTCAACAGCGGAGTGTGGTAGTTGGTCAGTCCGGCAAATGACTGTTCCGGATCAAGACCGGGATGGCTTTGCCAAGTGACCAGATTTTCTGCCGTAAAGTTGAGTTGCAGGCCCTGAAGGCGTATGCGCTCCATCCACTCCCTTTTGAAGTCGTAGGAAAACGTCAAATTCCTGAAACGGATAAAATCGTTGTCGAACAAATAGCGTGTACTTATTTGCTCAAAGTCGTTACGCGAAGCAGTGAGCCGCGGAACGTCGGTGATATCGCCGGGTTGTTGCCAGCGCGAGGCCACATCGGGCGACAGCGCCGAGGAGGCGTCAAAGCCTTCAAAGCCCGATCCCAAAAGACGCGCATACTGACTGTCGTAGATCTTGGCGCCGTAGGCATAGCTGAAAACCGTGCCCAGCGCGAACCCTTTATAGCTCACATTGAAGCCAAAGCCCCCCGAGAAATCGGGTATAGACTTGCCTTGATAGTAACGGGTCGCGTCGTCGTATTTTTCCGTCTTTTCGCGCTCGCCAGTCGGGTTGCCGTCGTTATCAAGAATGTCCTTCCACCAGCGCATATTGCCGTTTTCGGGGTTCACGTCGGCGTATTCCTGGATAAAAAACTCATACAACGACACACCCACCTTGTACTGCTTGGTTCCGAAGATAATCTTTTCCTGTGGCAATTCGGTAAATTCGTTTTTCAAGGTGGCCAAGTTCAAATTAATCGACGCGCTAAAGTCTTTGGTTCGGACCACCTCGCCGGTTATGGTAAATTCGACGCCGCTGTTGCGGATAGCGCCAAAATTGGTCGGTATATTCTGCGCTCCCGAAGAGGCCGGAATAGGCACCTCAAAGAGCAGGTCTTCGGTGTCTTTGATATAGTACTCAACCGATCCCGTCAGGCGGTTATCCAAAAAACCGTAATCGAGGCCTACGTTAAGCGTCTTGGAGGTTTCCCAGGTTATGTCCGGGTCTGCCGGATCGTCGAACAACACGCCGGGGCGATCGCCGTTTGGCGCGTCTGACGTAAAATTGCGCAGATAGGGAAAATAAAGCTGGGTGTATGTTCCGTCATCTTCAAGTTTTTGTAGCCGGTTGTTGCCCAGCGCGCCGTAAGAGGCTCGCAACTTAAGCAAATCGACAACGTCGGCCAGAGGCTGCATGAACTTTTCAGCCGTGAGCACCCAGTTGGCTCCCACCGAAAAAAAGTAGCCCCACCGATGTTCGGGGCGAAAGCGGCTGGACCCGTCGGCGCGAAAGCTCGCGTCGAAATAATAACGTCCCGCATAGTTGTAGGTTACATTGCCCAGCCAACTGAAAAGGCGCTCCTGATCGATATAACCGGTTACAAATTCGGGCGTCGTGCTGGACGCCAACTGCCTCGCGCCGGGGACAAAGCCGGTGCCCTGTGCCGTAGCTCGGGTAAATCTGTAGTTGTACAGCTCTACCAGCGCCTTGGCGCTAACGTTATGATGTGCGCCAAACGTGTTGCGGTACGTCAGCGAGTTGGTAAACGTAAAAGACTCCGTTTGGTCGCGTCGCTCTTCCACGCGTCCGCGCACCGAAGCGGCAGAGCCCCCTTCAGAATAGTCGTACTCTTTGAAAGAAAGGCTGTAGTTTTCGTAGCCAAATCGGGTCTCGAACTGCACATGCTTAGAGAAGTCGATTTTTATATAGTTGCTGCTGAACAGGCTGTAACGGCGGCGCGAAAATTCCGAATTGCGAATGTACCCCAGCGGATTTTCGTTGTTGAGCACAGAACGGTTGGAATTGGGCTGTGAACGACTCCCTGCGCCGTAGTCCACAACGGGGCGGCCTTTTTCATAGATAACGTCCCCGTTGGCGTCACGCCTATAGACGGGATATACAGAGGGAACGACGTAATACCATAGCAAGGCGCTGGTAAAACTGGAGCCGCTCTGGTTGGGCGCGTTTTGGTTGGACGCCGAATAGCCCGTAGAGGTGCCCACCTCCAGCCAGTCTTTTACGCGCGAGGTCACGGAAAAGCGCGCCGAATAGCGCGTAAAGTCGGAGTCGATCAAGTTGCCCTGCTGGTTGAACTGTCCCATCGTAAGTGCATACGACGTGCGAGGGCCTCCGCCGGAAAACGTAAGCGTGTTTTCGGTATATACCGGATTGTCGCGCAACAACACATCCAGCCAATCGGTTTCCCAGTATAGGGGGCCGGCCAGAGAGTCCAGATAGACGCCGTCGGTCCCTACCGGTCGGTCGAGCCGGGTAGCGTTGTAATTATCAAACATCACCGGAATCAGATTGTCGGTAGCGTCCCGTATCGCATCGGCGGCCTTTTGTGCCTCCGTTCTAATGGTATCGCTTTTGCTTGCGTCTACATAGCCGTTGCGCATGGCCTCCCACCCGTAACGGTAGTAGTCTGTGGCGCCGACCAATCTATGCGGTTTTACAGCTTGGTTACTTATCCCGACCCGCGAGGTGAAGGTGACGGTAGGCTGTACGGCTTGCCCTCCTTTGACCGTACCCTTGCGGGTGGAGATCAAGATCACCCCGTTGGCGCCGCGAGAGCCGTAAAGCGCCGCCGCAGAAGCGTCTTTCAACACGCTCACCTCGGCGATCTGGTCGTTGCTGATCGAAGATAGATCGCCGTTAAATTGTGCGCCATCGACGATGATGAGCGGCTCCGCGTCGGCGTTTACGCTCGAAAATCCGCGGATACGAATAAGCGGGTTGTTGCCCGGCTGGCCGCCTTGCGTCAGTATGCTTACCCCGGGCGTCGCACCCTGCAAGGCGCGCAGCGGAGAAGCCGATATCTGCGATTGCATGGCCTTGGAACTCACCTGAGCTATAGAGCCCGTTATGGCGCGCTTGGACTGTTCGCCATACGCCACCACGATCACCTCCTCCAACTGTTTGGCGTCTTCCTCCATGGTAACGTCCATAACGTCGGCGTCGCCTACCGCGCGCTCCAGCGTGCGCATACCCACAAAGGTAAAAAGGAGGCTTTGCCCCTGCTTTACGCCAAGGGTATAGCGGCCATCCAGATCGGTCTGCGTGCCTTCGGTGGTGCCTTTTATAATGACATTGACCCCGGGAATAGGCTCTTTGTTTTCATCGACTACCCGGCCCGATACGATTCGTTCCTGCCACATAAAGCTGGGGGTGGCAGACGCCATAAGCAAGCCCTCAGCGCGATTCGACTTGTCGGATAAAACGGTAGCCCGTGCCGATAACGGCGCCAAAAATACCGCACCAAGCACGAACGCAGCGCATGTGCGCAAAAAAGGAACAGAGCATGCATACTTCTTGGAGGTCTTCATGGGTATGGGTTCAGGGTTAAAGGAATAAAACAAAAAAATGGAAGCGTTTGGAAAGGTTTAGAAGTAGATAAAGGCTCAGGAGCTAACTTAAAGTCGGGCACTGGCTAAGGCTTAGATAAAAATAATAAAGGCTTAAAGGTAAGTTTAACGCCTCTAAAGTAAGGAGGACTTAAATACGAAGCAATTTTTTGTATTATTTTTTATCAATTTATGAATTTCTGGCGCTTCTGGGTGTATGGAAAAGGGCCTTTACGCCGCCTGCCCACCATAAAAAGGAAACATACATGCCCTTAAAGAGCGCAAAATAAAACCGGAAGAGGACTAGCGCTCGCCAGGTCTACCACACAGGAACGCAAAAGATTTTGATGCTAAAGGCAGATGCTTGGGCATGCCCCGCTATATGTAGTAGGCCTTTTTATCCCATCGCACAGAAGCCTTCCAACACGCTATGAAGCTATGATGCTATGGCGGTTGGCACCGTAACGGAAATATCCTTATCAATTTGGTGGTGGGGCCGAAACCAGTTGAAAGTAGTTGTTGGCCTCGGCGCCGGAGGGGTCTTTGTAGAAATTCATCGGAAAGAACAGGTATCCTTTGTCCTTCTCGCCATCTTTGAGCGCGACTCCGTCGGCGTTAAAGTTATAGTCGTCAAACGTAAAAGCCTCGCTGCGGATGCCGAAGTAGGTGCTGTACAGCCTGTCGCAGGCTACGCCTACCACATTGGTTACATCGAGTACAGGCTTTGCAAATGCGTTGTCGGAATCGTTGCGGTCGTTTAGCTTGGCGTTGGGAAAATATTTGTCCAGATAATCCTGATTATAGTCTTCCTTGGTTACGGTATCGTGCGTATAGCTCATATTGTGAAATATCTCGTGAAGGATCACCTCTATAGAGTTGGAATGCAGTCCGTAATTGAACCATACCCTGTCGGGTTCCGTAGCCTCATCGCCGATCAGGTCGCGCAACCTGCGAGGTACCCTTATATTGAATTGGTCCGATATACCGAATGTGGGGTCAAAGTCATTCGGGATGATGGGCGAGTCCAACGGCACATGGTTGTCGGGCTGATCGCGGCTAAGACCGGCTATCCAAGCCCTACTATCGTCTTCTTTGAGAAGGAAGCGGGCATACACAACGTTGCGCGCCACTTCGAGTACTTCTCTGTAATCGATAAGTCTGCCCCTATCTATAGGGATAAATTTTTTAAGCGCTTCGGCAAATACGCGTGTATGAATGATATAGCGCAAAAAGTTTAAGTTGCGTCGCCACACCTCTACGGAAGTAGTCGTAAAACGGTCGTCAAGGTAAAAAGGCGCGGGCCAGAAAGACGGGTCTTCAAATTTGGCGCTGTCGGCCTGCGTCATGGCGGTGGGGTCGTCGGGGAAATACGACAGCGTATTGAGGTAGGCGTCGTAATGTTTCACCATACCTTCGTAGAGGGCCATCTGTCGCTTGGCCTCGGAGTTCACCGTGACGGTATATGCTACGGTAGAGTTGTCTTCGGCCGTCACCGTATAGGTTACCGGATCGGTAAAGTCCTGAGCGATGCCGGAAAGAGGCGTCAATTCCTTACCTGTATAGGTTACTTCGGGTACCAACGATGTTACCCCCACGGAACTGGGCGTTTCGACCGTAATATCGGATCCGTTTATCTCCGCCGCTAAGTCAGTCGTCAACGCCGCGTTGGCTTCGGCGGTAAAGACAAAAGCGGTGATCTCTTTATCCGAGGAAGGCGGAGCGGCTAACGTCACCGTTGCGGTATACGCTACGGTAGAGTTGTCTTCGGCCGTCACCGTATAGGTTACCGGATTGGTGAAATCCTGAGCGACGCAGGAAGGAGGGGTCGTCTCTTTACCTATATAAGTCACCTCGGGTACCAGCGACGTTACGTCCACGGAGTCGGGCGCTTCGACCGTAATATCGGAGCCGTTTATCTCCGCTACCAAGTCGGTTGCCAAAGCCTCGTTAGCACGGGCAGTAAAGACAAAGGCCGTGATGGCTTTATCCGAGCCGGCTACAGTACGCGATGGGGTGTTGGTCTCGCTTTCGCAAGCCACTAAAAAAAATGCAGAAAACCCAATCGAAGCTACAAAGCAACATATATTGAAAAGGGATGTATATACGCGCTGTGGGCTTTTAAGGTCTTTTATAATCATATTAATCGTTTTTTGCATTTTAGGAGAATCGTCTCGCCGGTAATGCGGGCTTTTAGCCACATACGTTGTCATGAACGTTGATCGCGCTATAGTTTATAGCTCGCTGTACCTGCCGAGAGTGGCGTAACAGGAAGAGCAACAGAGAGGCGGTAAGACCGGGAGGGCCAGATGGAAGTATCTCCTATAGGCAAATCGCCTTTAGCTCACAGTTGCGGACTAGTTATAACGGCAACAACAATGCCCAAGTTGCGCAGAGGACTGGAAAAAAATACACTTATGAGATTTTTTTTGGACAATCCTAAAAACGTACGGTCAAGGGATATATAGCGAAAGCGTTTTTCTTTGCGTACCATCTACCCTCTCCTTTCTGCAGGCCCAGGTCGCGCTGTATATGCCCCAAACGCGTCGCTTTTTTCGAAGAAAAGCTCATCTATCCTTAGCACGCCCCTTCGGCATGTTACGTAAGGCGTCGATAGCCCCATTAAGGCGCAATCTGTCCGCATTTGGGGTCGTAATGGGTACATTGTACCTTATAGTCCGTGAAGGGAGAGGTCGTGATCTCGACGTAGGTCGCTAGGGTCAACGCAGCGTCCCGTTGGCTTTTGAGCTGCTTAAGCTCGGCATAGTTTCGCATGGTGTGATACGCCTGTACAGTAATCAACAGGTTAGCGCCGAATGAACCATTGATCCTCATATTAGATGGCGACTGCATGCCCCGTATATCCAAATAAGTCAGTTCGTTGTTAGCGCAGTCCAACCACGTCAAGGCCACGTTGGCCCCTAAGCTCAAGCTTTTCAATTTATTATTGTAACACTCCAAACTCTTCCATTTGGCGCTTCGCGAAACTTTCAAGTCAATAAGTTGGTTGTTATAGCAAGACACTTGTACTAGGTAGGTCTAGCGTCTGCAGTACGTTACTTCAGCAGTCCAAAGATGTTAAGGACGTAAAATACTCTATGCCCGTAAGGTCGGCTATCCCCAACGAATTTAGGACCAAATCCTTGCGCTGTGTCACGCTGGCATGCACGGTGATTAGTCTGTCTCTTTTATCAAACGCTTCGGGCGTCAGTTGCATGAGCTTGTTTCTAAAATTGTCATCGGGTATCACCGCCATTAGCGAATCGTGGACCCACTGAGCATACAGCATGACATCTCCCTTGACGGGGGTAGTGGAAAACTCAAAAGCGTTTTGTAGGGCAGGGTCGGTAAACCATCCCAAAAAGGTGTAGCCCTGACGGGTTGGATCTTGGGGTTGAGAGATGGTTTAGCCTCTGAACGCCTCTTGATCGGCTACCGCGCTACCCCCGTTGGTCCGGAACGTAACGAGCGCCTTTCCCTTAACAAGACAACTACCTGCAATAACGCCTCTTGATCGGCTACCGCGCTACCCCCGTTGGTCCGAAACGTAACGAGCGCCTTTCGCTTAACAAGACAACTACCTGCAATAACGCCTCTTGATCGGCTACCGCGCTAACCCCGTTGGTCCGGAACGTAACGAGAGCCTTTCACTTAACAAGACAACTACCTGCAATAGGGTCGTAATCGTCGCATTCCAGCGTATAATCCGTAGATCTATACGCGGCGCTGTAGGTTTCTATGGTTACCTTGTCGCCAAGTTTGGTTTTGGCTTTTTTGATCTCGCTTTGGTTTCGCAAACCTTCATGCACTCTTAATAGAGTCAGTGGATTAGCTGTTCTCGTTGGCTCAGAGACGTGGTAGATGGATTCAGCAGCATCGATCTGAAGCCTATTATCAATCACAACTCGAAGACCCCTAATATCCAGATCAGTCAGTTTGTTGCGCTGGCAGCGCAATGTGTTTAACAGGAAATTTTGCGACAGATTCAAGCTCGTCAGTTCATTATCATGGCAATACAAAAGCTCCAAGGCTGCATTTTGCAACACATTCAAACTCGTCAGATCGTTACCGGAGCATATCAATATCCTCAGTTTTGTGTTTTTAGATAAATCCAGCGTCTTCAAATCGTTACCTTCGCAATCCAGTTTTGTCAAAGCGGTAAAATGCTCTATTCCCGTAAGATCGGCTATGTCAAAATAAGCTAGTTCTAACTCCGTGAGTCCAGTCACCTCGGGCTTTTCGATGAGCAAGCTATCTTCGCTATCGAAGGCGACGGGTATAAGTTTTTTGAGCTGTCTTCTAAATTTACTGTCGGGTATCCAAAACTTTGCTAATTTCTCTTCCCACTTCGCAACAAGGGCAAGGTTGCTCGTAACCGGAGTAGTATCAAAATTAAATTCTGTTTGAAAGGACGTGCCGGCGACAAACCATCCTCTAAAAATATATCCCTGTCTGGTGGGGTTTTGGGGCTTAGTCGCTAAATCACCATGATTGACTTTCAAGGGATCTATGTCCCCCGTCCCTCCATTGAGGTCAAAGAACAAGGTGCGCACCATAGCATTCCACTTAACGTAAAGGGTGATATCGGAAGTGATGGGTGTATTGTCGATATCAAATTTATTTTGGAGTTTATCATCGCTAAACCATCCCCCAAAAGTATATCCCTGTCGACCGGGTTTTGGAGATCGGGTAATGATTTGTCCATGTTCTATCTTTTGCGGGTATGAATTTCCTATCCCTCCGTTTAGCTCAAACTTTACCGTATGGATTACGACATCCCACTTGGCGTAAAGATTGACGTCGGCATTAACAGCAACGCTAAAGTCAAAAGCGTTTTGGAAAGCGGCATCGCTGTACCATCCCTCAAACGTATAACCGGTGCGGGTGGGATCGGTGGGTTTGGTAGCCGTCTTTCCCTCCTCTATCGTCTGGTCGTCGATGCTCGGACTGCCTCCGTTAAGGTTAAACTTCACCGTGTACGACGTGACCGTCGTCGTCGATTCCCACTTGGCGTAAAGATCGATGTCGGCATTAACAGCAGCGCTAAAGTCAAAAGCGTTTTGAAGAGCGGCGTCGCGGTACCATCCCTCAAACGTATAGCCCTGTCGGGTGGGATCGG